>OZ038510.1:16637072-16799572 GCA_964036315.1 Acanthosepion esculentum
CACTTTCTTAGGACAATATTCATTAAAAGCAATTACAATACAGTGGCACGTTGGTTTTTGAATTTAATTCATTCCTGGAGGTCATTCATGAACCGAAAGGTTCAAAAACTGAAACAATTTTCTCATAGGAATTGAAGTAAAATGGATTAATCCGTGTCTGGAGGATTGCTTATTCAAACTTTTACAACTATTTTATGTACAAGTTCATACACAAAACCAATGAAAATTATTAGATTTAAAAGAGATAAACACAAAGAATAAAACTGCATATAAATAAAAAAAAGGCATATTCATCCTTACCTGTGCCGAGGAGTCTTAATAACATGAGTGGAAGGTGGAGAGGAGGTGGGAGGGAAGGGATGTTATTGTTTCTGTTGGAAGGAAACATAAAGGGAGATAACTCCAAAGTATTGTAAGAGTTATCCCACTTGCTTTGGACATCGTGACGTCAGACGTCATGTGTGGCAATCTGGGGAGAGATCCAAGATGGCGGACTACACCGGGACACATGTGGCAAACGTCTCTCCATATTTCACTAATTCTTTTGTAGAGTAGTATTAACTCAGTTTATCTAGTAATTAATAAAATGCTGTAAACCTAAAAAACGTTCTTGGTAATTATTTCCAATCAACAAATGCACTGCTCGGTCCTCAGAACTCACGCAGACATAACAGTTCCTTATCCAGATTTTCTGTTTCTTGCTAGCAGATTTTACCTGGGACTCACTAGGCCTCTTTTCCACCAAAATCCTTTCTATTGAAACTTGCTTTTGCCTCTGTTTCACAATGTTACGAAAGTGAGATATAGCACTGTCATTGAAAATGTTAGTGACACGGCTTGCTACTGCATTATCGAGGTGATACATTTCAACAAAATCTTTCACTTCATCCCATTTTGCACACATTTCTTTAATAAGAGCACTAGGCACATACCTCCTTCCCTCCTGCACAACACAACAGAAGATCTACCAGCAAAAATCAGACAACAGTTCTTAGCGCGTATACTCTGAGTGCAGGCTGAGGCAAGACCAACTCAAATCACGCCACACGCTCAGTCACTCAGTGATCACGTGCTGCCCACGTGGTGTAGTTGGCTTGTTTGGGAACCAAGTTATGGTACAATGGGGAAAATTTTTTAGTTCAACAGCCAATTTGTTTGAAAAGGGAGCTGTTCAACAACCGAAGTTCCACTGTACATTCTTTTATTAATTCACCATTTATCAGTGGTCCTTCAAAGCCAATTTTTCAGCTATTAAATAGCTAATTTTTGTACACGTATCAGTTTTAACAGATTCTTTGAGAAGGTTTTATTGAGAACTAAACTGCTTCTTTAATTCATCTAATTTTTCTTTGTTTAATTTATTCTAACTCATGCTTAACAGCATAGTGATACTTCTTAAAATATTTCTGCATACAGCAATTTTATAACAAATGAAGCAGATAATATTACAGCAGGTTTTAATTACGAAATATTTTTCTGTCCATAAAATATTAAATTTTCTCTTTTCATCTGTTATTTTTCTTGTCTTAGTATTAGATGCCATGACCAATTGCTGGGTTATTAAAAATATAAATTTAAAGTTAACTAAATAATTAAGAATATAACTGGAATGTGTTGAAAGTATTTAAATTATTACATTAAAAAAAAAGAAATATATACATAGAACTGTATCTGTATCATATACCTGAAATTAGATAGGAAATAAGGAATAAATTTAAATTAGAGCCTTCCACTTGGCATTAGGCCTAGCCTCATGTCACAAAAAAAATGCCTGACACTCTTTTAAAAAGAGGGATGAGTCTTTTTCATCTGCCTGATTAAAAGGTTTTCATTATCACTAACGGCATAAGTGGCCATTGATAGTATCTTTTCCAAATCACTTTGCGTGGGTTTGAAGTCACTATCGTTGACATTGTAAAAAATATTAAGAAATAAGTCATTTATCAAACTGTAAAATTTTTGAAACTTTTTGAAATCTTTCATTGGCTACTTCAAAATTGTCACCAATTACATCATTACAACATCAAAGTGTATCCTTTTATTTAATCGCTGTCCCATTAACAGCAAATTTGGCACAAGATCAGTTTAGCAAGGGAGGTTCAAACAGGAGACCAAGGAATTAACCACATGATCCAGAGCCAAAAAACTGTATGCTAAATAATTTTTAGCTAGTTCTGGCTCTTGTCCCATGCACCAGACACTGCGTCTCGACATAGGCCTTTGCTCCCTTCCCCTCTGACGGGGAAGGGAGCCTACTAGCACAATCTGAGAATAATTTTCAACATACTTTATTAAAAGTAAATGAAAATATACCTAAAGATGTTACGGTGCAGTGGGCCGGACAACCTTGGTTTAAACAATTGGCATTCAGCCTGCCCAAACCCACCCTGTAAATATCGGCTCTTAATGTTCCATGCACCCCCATGTATACTATGCTATATGACATCATCACAAATGATGCAGTAAGTTTTGCAAACCATGAGACTTTCAGAGAAAAAAAGAAAAGAAAAACACACACACACACACACATTAAACAGACGTTTTTCCCCCTTGATACTGCTGTTATTTTAGCTACTTTTATTCCTCAGCAATGTTTGTTTTAAAAAGTGATGATTAGAATATTAATAAAACCTAAACACATGAAAATTAATTTATACATTTTCTTTGTTCTTCAGAATTTACAACAAAAATATTTAAAACTTTTGTTATTGCAATGGTCGGCAAATTGCCAATTGATTCGAACTGTATAAAATTGTATTAGTTTTTAGGATGTTGTAAATATAAAATTATCCTTGTAAACAGAATTGACCACTTAATAAGAAATGTTTAACTAATAATATACAAAGCTACTGTAATTAAATGATATAACCACAAAATATCCTTTGACAGAAAAAAGTTACACCAACAAGACAGAAAAAAGTTACACCAACAACATAACCTTATCAAAATATATTTTTTTAAAAAGAAATCATCCATAACAAAAACAAATGGGAAATTATAAAAGATCACCCTCATACACGAAAAACTGCAAACTATGCTTAGAGGAAGAATTACAAATAGTTTTAGAAACCAAATACAAGCTACTAAATAAAAATAAAAAATGAAATTGTGTGTGTGTGTGTGTGTGTGTGTGTGTGTGTGTGTGTGTGTGTGTGTGTGTGTGTGTGTGTGTTACGCGAATCATTCATACGAAAAGCAGATAATGAAGTTAATGATATAAATGGCAAGAATCACCATTTATATCATTAACTTCATTATCTGCTTTTCGTATGAATGATTCGCGTAATATAAATTGAACCTGCACAACATAATGGATATATATATATATATATATATATATATTAGAGACACTCACAAAAAAACAAAAAAAAAACAAAAAAAAACAAAAAAAAACGTGTGTATATAAAAAAATTATTTGCGCAGAAATAAAAAACAATATACCTGTGATGATCAATTTTCAAAGAAAAAAAATAAAATAAAAGAAAGTAAAAATATACTTACCATTTGCTTTTTCTTCAATTTCTTCAATTAAAGTCCGGCTCTTCTTCTTGGGAACACATTTTTTAGCTAAATGAAAGAGAGAGGGGGAAAAAAAAACAATAAAACAAAAACATAAAATCCGGCTTTTCCAGTAATGTTCAAAGACAAAAAATTATGTTAAAAGAGAAAATAACTGAGACATGTGAAACTAGAACAATCTACCCCGGTGGACAAAATAAAGGGTTTGATTCAAAATTCCAAATCACCTGAAGAAGGCTGGAGCATACAACAGACGAAATGTTGTGAATATGGCAATGTGGATGAGGATATCAGTCCAAATAATATAAAATGATACAAGTAAGCATTTTTCAAATTTATACTATTTACATTCGGACCTTTGTTCTTTTTATATCGTTGTTCCCTCCGGCTTTCATCAGGTGTATATCGATCCGAGTAACCCCCAGGCAATTCTTAACTGAACCCTTTATTTAATCTACAGGGGTAGACTGTTCTCGTTTCACTACCCATGCCTAGTGATATCTTGTCTAGTTCTTATTGTTAGTACTACTCAGCTATTGCTCAACTGTTTCGATGGAGTCCAAGTACACATTGTGAGTTCAATCCCTGGGCCAGGCAATTACCATGTCACTAAATTTACAGACCAATGCTTTGATCCATTAAGACCATTGCTATAACAATAAAGATGAGGACTGACTCATTCCAGAAATTCAAACAGTTACATTCTTTAACCATTACCACACTAATTTCTTTATAGAATTGTTCCCCCTGCCACTGAATTTATTTTGAGGGTACAAAAACAAACCCCTACTGTTTTAAAATCGTTAACTTTCTTTGTATTGTGTGTAGACATAAGCACAAAGACATACTTCAACTTTTACTACTCCTCGTGGAGTTCTGGGGTGCAATAAGCAAAATCACTAAGGCTTTTTATTTTGTCAAAAGTGACGTGCTTTCTCGTGTTTACATACAATTTGTTTGCCCTTTCGTCAATCTGACTGGCATATTTATTTGCCTCATTGACAGATAAAGTTATTATTTTGTTATTTATACATAGACGAAATAATTCACTTTCAGAAAGGCTATCAGATATACCGATTGTTGCCAGTATGTTCCATAAAATTAGTCAGCCATGGATGATAGTAGCCACTAGTAGTCATCATCACTTTCTTTGACCACTTCACCATCAATATCCACTTGAGTAAAACCTTCAAAATCATCATTGGAGTGTTAATCATAGAAAAACACCTGAATAAAGGTTTAGTTGGATGTTGATGTGGCCATTTTTGTTTAAAAAAAAATCAAAAAAAAAAAAAAAAAAAAAAAAAAAAATAGAATTAATGCGGGTTTAATTGAGGTGACACCTCGTGTAGAATCTGGAAGAATTCAAACTGATGTCGGAAAACAGAAGTTTAGCCTCGTTCCAAAGCAGTAGGTGATTTCCAGCTTGAAATACCGGAAATAACAGTTGACAAGTATTTATTTATAGCAACCATCTTGAGGCAACATAATACACCTAGAGCAGCATAGGGAGAGCATTCTACACTGACAATTTTCACCTCCAGTGTGGTAAATTTTAAGTTGAAATTATGGTAGGACTCATTACAAGATAAGAAAAGACAAGAAAAATAGAAGAATAAAGAAAAAACAAAAAAACAAAAGAGAAGGCAACTTACTTATCAATTTCACCGTATATTTTTGGAGTTCAGCCACAAGTTTGTCGTAAACAGATTTTTTCACCGAGCAAAGTTCTCTGAGCTTCCGTCGGTCAATTTTGCATTTGTATTGTCTGATGAGGAAAGAGAAAGAATCCAATAAATAGAGAAAAAGAGAGGCAGAGAAAAGTATGAACATCTGGCATATCAATATCTACATGGGCACCATAATCATAGCCAGGTTAGTAGGCTGGCTATGATTATCAAATTAATTGGTAAAAATATGAAGGATGATAAAGAAAACTGCGATTCAGTAGATAAAGCTTTTGATGGAGTCATCAAATTTATGGAGAAAAACAAATCTCTTGTTCAGTAGTACAGAATGTACAAGTGCATGTAATTTGCATAAATACCCTAAAAGAAAAAAAGAAAAAAAAAAAAACCTAGAACAGCGAAAAGTAAGTGAAATGAGAAAAGAAATAAGAAACACAACTGAATATAAAACTTATTGAGCATTAAACATTGCAAATTAATATTTACTTTCATGAAACAATTAAATTTTCATATATTGCGATAAGTTCTTGTGTTTTGCTAAGTTATAGTTATATTACAAATGCCATATTATATTTGAACCCCTTCCTCCTATCCGAATTACTCTGAAGTTCGCATGAGGCCTTTTACTGTACTAGCTTAGTCATGGGCCATCCTGGGTATGACGATAAACTACATCCAGCAGCAAGGCTTCTGATCAGGAGGTTTAGAAGAGTGTGGGACCACCTCTTGATTGCTGTCGTTCCCAGGTCCACTCTTAACTGGGGTGGTAGCACCTGTTAGGGTCCCAACTACAGGCAAATAGTTGCTCCCCCACCCCAAACTGAAGTCAAAACATGAAAATATAAAAATACATTAGCAAAAAAAAAATAAAAAAATAAAAATAAAATAAAATATTAAAAAAAAAATTAAAAAAAATAATAAAAATAAAATAATAAAAAATAAAAATAAAAAAAAAAATAATAAAAAATAAAAATAAAAAAAAAATAATAAAAAATAAAAATAAAAAAAAAATAATAAAAAATAAAAATAAATTTTTTTTTTCATCAAAGCTCAGAAGAAAATAAAATGACCTATAAAACAAACCAAAAACTCATGTGCATTTATTTCATACAAATATTGTGACTAAAAGCAGTAACTTCACATACTTATTTACTACTAGTAAAGCTACTCAACTAATCATGAGCATTTAAAGACAGAAGGATCCAAAAGAAAATGGTCCCTAATCTTCCCTTAGAAATTGCAAGGCACTGGAGATTTCCTGCACTTCATTTAAAATATTATAGATATATATTGTTTAATTCCTGTCATGTTAACTATTTAAATTGTTCAGACTTGTCCTCATCTTTATTCATATTCACGATGCTTCGGCCATTGTATGCTCCGGCCTTCTTTAGGTGATATACCTTGGAATTTCGGACCGAATCCTTTAATTTTGTCAAAAGAGGTAGATTGTTCTAGTTCCACATGCCATGCCCTTTTCTGGATATCTCAGCTTTAGTTACAATACTTCATCTCAGAAATATAGACAGATGTTGTCCCGTTATATATCGTCTGAGAATAAAGAAAAATAAACATAAAAAACGTTTTATTTTGAAAAATCAAATTAAAAAGGCCATTATTCAAAAATGGATCTAAGTTTTAAAAAGTTTAAATGCACAAAAACTGGTTTCATTTTAAGTTCAGCACAATCTTTTAAAACAATCCGTAATCAATCACTCCTCTTCAACTGTTTTTTTCACATTCCAAGCAATGAACAAGAAGTTTATTGATCTTTGCAAATATTCCTGCCACAATTATTAGTTTTTATTTTACCAGACAGGTGTTTGGAATTCTTGTAATTACTTGACAGAGATATTCAGAAAAACTACTTGACTAATAAAACTTTGACTTGCCACTTTCAAAAACAAAAAAAAACAAAAAAAACCCTGGACTAACAGTGGATTACATATCCGCCTCCTTTCTAAACAGACGTCATATAAACAAATATATCAGTATGATTAGCTCAGGTTGGTTGGTTGATTTTGTTTAGTGGCATACCATCACCTCTATGGGTTACTTAAAACCGAAATCCAAATATTTTGAACGCAATATTATGCCCTCAACTACAGATAAAATATATTGTTACTAATTCTACTATAAATAGGTATTGGTGGGCATCTTTTTTTTTTTTTTTTTTACTATATAAAATTGTGATGTTGGTATTTTTACTATATAATAATGAGTTGCTAAATTTTACTAATGTTTTGATTGGTGAGGGGGGGGGCAGTATTTGCCCATAGCAGAGACCCTAACAGGTGCTACCACCCCAGGTGAGGATGAACCTGGGAACAACAGCAATTAAGAGGTGCTTGCATGCTCCTCAAAACCAGCTCCAATCTTTTGATCAGGTGTAGTTTATCATTATACCTAGGACTAGTGGTTAATTCAGTTTCTCCAACAAATGAGTATCACTTTAACTGCTTCTCAGTAGCTTAATTGCTTTGCTGGGGGAGGAGAGGGAGAAATCCCTTTAACCTTTAACACTGCATTAGTCACTACTTTTCTTTCCACTGCATTGTTTTTCAAGGCTCCACAAGTGCTCTCCTTAATTTCAGTTATGGCCATTTTCTGTTGCCATAGCAGGATATGACAACACAACTACAAAATTCAAACATGCTATCATTTCTTCATCTGAGTCACTTGCAGTGGCAGAATAAAATCTTTGTTTTGCAAGCAAAATCACCTTCAATATGTTAAAGGTTAAACAATGAATATTTCTGTAGATGTTTGTTTTTGTTATGAAAACTGTAATGGCATTAGTTTACCAGTTTTGTAGCATCATTGACTATTTATCAAAGAGGAATATATTTATGTGACAAGTTATAGTTCAGATGTTATCATGGTCACATGAGGTCTTTTTCAATAAGAGATCGTATAGTGAGAGTATTGATGATATGCGATATGTGGTTCAATGAGTACTAATTTTATTTTGCAACACATATTCATAAACAGAAGTAAAATCATTAAGTTCTCAAAATTTTTAAATTTGAAAGACAAAAATATTCTTAAGGCTGTGAAAGTCAAGGTAAACTATGGCAGATGATAAATGATGTAATTTAACCTTTAGCACTGCCTTATTCACTACTTTCCTTTCCACTACATTGTTTTCCAAGGCTCACCTACTGTGCTACTTAATTTCAGACAGTCATTTTCTGTTGCCATAGCAGGGTATGACAACACAACTGAAAAATTCAAACATGCTATCATTCATTCATCCGAGTCACTTGCAGCGGCAGGATAAAATTTTTGCTTTACAAGCAAAAATCACCTCCAGAACGTTAAAGGTTAATTAAAAATAAAAAGTTCTTAATACTTACATACAAGCAGCATTCACAGCTGCAGCTAAAAACAAAGTGGAACAGAAATCAACATCTACACAGGATCTCTTTAAATCTTCCTGGTACCTGGAAACAAAAAGGGGTCACTGTACAAGGCATCAATTAACGCTTTGGACATAATAAAATCATATACAAATGTTCCCTTATACAAACATATGAAAATGTAGTGCTATCTCAGCCAGAGACAGATTGCAAATTCACATGACATCTCACGTTTTTTTTGTGTTCATGAATTTCAGTCGTCAAGCAGATACATCCCTGTGAGTGGCCAGGATGCTGGGGGACAGGTACTTTCACTGAGATACTATCTCCAGCCGAGGCTAAAGAACATCTATCTGCACATTGGTTGATTACTTTTGACTATGTAACAGCACATTCAGCTTCCAAACATTTTTGCCTACCCAATGTCATTCACAAGGCTTTGATCAACTTTTAAAATGGTTTTCAGGCCCGCCCCAATATTACCATACATTGGGATCATCTCCCAAGGATGATATTATCAAGAATTCACTCTCGATCAGGGCTGGATCAAGACCTTCTGGGTAATAAAATCATAAGACCCCCCCCCACCTCCACACTCTCAGACAGAGCCACCCTGTAACTCGACAACACCCATCATTTTAGCAACATTTATATAGCTTGAAGTAAACTTATTGAAAACCGAATTCACACATATAAAAAAAAAAAAATAAAAACAATAAAAGAAAAAGTTTATAACCAGCATTATAAATTCTAATAAAAAAGAAAAGAAAAGTCTTTGATATCATTTCAGTTTATGAAACTATTTTGAAGTTATGACATCTAGAAAATTAAAATCACTGTTTTATAAAAATTTGAGAGGTCCAATGCTGCAGCCTATACTAGCCTAAAGAATTAAAATAAATATGGGTTTGTCATCTTGATATCATTTCAGGTTATAAAACTATTTTGAAGTTATGACATCTAGAAAATTAAAACCCCTGCTTTATAAAAATTTCAAAGATTTAAACATTCTGAACTAAAAGCTATTTGAAACACAATGACACAAACTAAAACATTCTTTTCCTTGCTTTGCTTCCTGCAAAGTCAAATAAATATGAGTTTGTCATCTTATCATTTCCGTTTATGAAACTATTTTGAAGTTAAAACATCTAGCAAATTAAAATCATTGCTTTATAAAAGCTTGAGGGGCCCCAGCTTGTAGTCAATACTAGCCTAAAGGATAATCTGGCTTCAGGCTGCAGTGTATACTATCAATCTGGGTAAACTACAGAGAACTGAACCCTTTATTTAATCTATGGGTATAGATTGCTCTCGTTTCATTACTCATGTGTATTACTCATATCTCGTCTAGTTCTTATTTTGAGTATTACCCAGTTATTGCAAGCTCAATCACCAAGTCAGGCAGCATGTACTTTAACTCAGTGGAAATGGTTCATTACAGAATCCTCTGTAGGATACCCGGATCGACATACACCTGATGAAGACCGGAGGGCACAATGGTCAAAACATTTTGATTTCCTTGACAAAACCAGGGACGGATATGCAATGTGATAAGTCCTGATTCTGGCATCTCATCTAGAGTCGTTTTCTCACAGACGTGCCATGGCTTCCCTGTGTCTCTTCTACAAGTATTTTCATGGCAACTGCTCAACAAGCTACTTTCGCTGTTTCCCAGATTGCATGAATTTAAGGGTGTTACTAGGTTGGCATCTCGGTCCCACCCTTTCACTGCTGAAACAGCTAAATGTAGCAGTCTCTTCTACTCAAACAGCTTCTTCTCTCGCACTTCCCCTCTGTGGAACTGCCTTGCTTCCCTGATACCTATAATCTTCAAATATTCAAGTGTAATGCTAATCGACATCTTATACACACAAGTAAAAGGTTTGTCACTTAGCTGATTGATGTTACCCTCACCATCCTGACTCCAGAGTTTCATAAGCAGACCCGTCTGCTCACTCATCAGGGGGTATCAGTATCAGCAATTGACTGCTTATACTTCTCAATTTATATTTTTTTATATGCACTTATTGATGCAAATTTTTTTTCATAGTATGTGCATATATATATATATATATTGTGACGAATGTAAGCCAACAACACCCACCCCTTCCCACACGATAACCTAGGTTACATGCGCGTAGGCGAACGCTAAAATAGACCCAGCAGAGACAACATAAGAAGCAATACGATTGGCCAAGAACAACCAATCAGCTAGCAGAAAATTTAGACGCCAAAAGAAGAGACACACGAGGTGATTCAAAAAATCAGTAGCTGGCCGGATCGTGACGGGTGAAGTCATATCAACTGCAATTCCGAGAAGTAAGCTGCGACCGCACATCCCCTGAGACAGAAAATTGAACCAGACTGTTCCCAGTGCCGAGAACGTGAAGAGATCATCCAGCGCAGTAGACTATAGCAACTCTGAACGTAGTTACATAAAGAAGAAAATCCGGCGTCAGATCAGAAGTGAAGGATTCGAACCAGATTGAAAATATAAACCCCGGTCATCAGAAAGAAAAAGAGAAGAAAGACTTTTATAACGAAGCTGTCCCTCAAATCACAAAAACATCAGATAACTTCTTGCACCCCTTCCCCCCCGATATAGATTTAGCTCGCAACAGACACACGAAAATTATGTTCATGCAAACACCATTACACATGTATTACTTAGAATATTAATGAAAGTCCTGTCATGTGTGTTGGGTCTTGCATTCGTCGTTGCTCATCATCTAACGTCAGATAGAGACAATGTTTCATACAACCCCCTCCCGCTATTGTTATTCGACCCGTTCTTTTTGTTCATTAAATTATTATATATGTTAATGTCCATTGTTTCGTTCATCCTTGGTCTGTGGTCAGTTGAATGCGTTGCTTATGGAACCTGGAAACACTAAGTTCAATTAATTCGAATTGAACTAACATTTATTTTCTCTTTATAAAATCTTTGTCTATTCTGCCAATAATCCTTTAATCCAAGGGAAGCAATCCTAACCCTTATTCTAGGAGTATTTAATGACACGTTAATCAAACAATAAAAAGGAATATTATCGTGACAGGATATATTGGTCCTAACCAGGCTTTATCTATCCCTGCGATGACAACGCCTTGGGGGAGATCTATGACTATATATATATATATATATATATATATATATATATATATAAAAAATTTGATTTGAAAGTTACAGAATCATTAGGGTTGGTTTATTATGGAAACTCTAGTGTAGTCTAGATGACGACAAGGAAGATTTAATTGATCTGAGAAACAATTGGGGAATCCAAATAGAGTTCCCGGATGGTTACCTCAAGCAATTCTGGGGGTCTCATTTGAGAACGTATCATGTTCTGGGAAAAAAAGTTCTTGTGCTGGTGCCTTTTGCGACTACATATCGGTGTGAAACTGGATTTTCCTGTCTGCTTCACATCAAAAACAAAAAGCAGAAATCGACTGGATTCTCAACACAACCCATGAGTAGCACTCAGCACCAAGACACAAAGATTTGATGTCATCAGAAACAGAAAACAAAAAGTCACCAAGTTTGTTACTTGACCAATAATCACTCACAACACACCATGCATAATACAAGCACATCTTACCATAATGTTATTTTTTTTTCTAATATGAAAGTAATCTGGGTTTTTATAATGCATTATTTTGTTGGTTTTGTGAATAACAATTAAAGAAACAGAATGGTTTTGTTATTTACACTATTTACAGTAGGTTTTTTTATCAATTCTGGAAGTGGATGCGAGAAGTGGTCGGTGGCTTGAGAGGGGTGCGAGAAGTGGTCGGTGGCTTGAGAGGGGTGCGAGAAGTGGTCGGTGGCTTGAGAGGGGTGCGAGAAGTGGTCGGTGGCTTGAGAGGGGTGCGAGAAGTGGTCGGTGGCTTGAAAGGGAAAATGGTTAAGAATGACTGCCCTATAGAGAAAGATACCTTATTTGAGCAGAAGCAGCCTAAATTCTAATTTCTCACCTGTTAAGAGCCCTCTCTGCCAAATCAGCTACTGATGTGCAGCCAAACTGTACTGTTAATTCCTTTATTGTGCATTTCTGCTGCACTCCTAACAGACTTTCAACAGCTTTCAAGGAATTCAAGTAAGCCTTCTTTGTCAAACCAGACAGTTTAACAGCTATCATCTGCAAAAAAAAAAAAAAAAGAAAGTACAAGATGTTATTTTTCTTTTTTAAAAATAGCATTATACGAGGGACATCTTGGCTCACCACAATCTTGGTTCCTGTCCTTCATAGCTCTTAATAAATGTCGTCTTTGTTATTCCTAAACCTTGTTCTGCCATCCACTTACTCAAGCTCACTAAGTATGTTATGCATTGTTTTCATTTGTCTCTCACCTTCAATCTGTCCTGTGAGTATCAAATTTTCCAAGCCCTTCTTTCTTATGGGCCCTAAAAATTTCAACTGTCTCTTCCTGATAAGTATAAGTTTCTTTTTAGTTTCCATTTTCTCTAAAGGTTTGTTGTTGATCACAGGTTTGGGCCATGGTATTCTCACTATCCTTCTGTAGAACCATATTTCTGTTTCTTCAAGTATCTCCTTTAACATTCCATATCCTGAAACCTTTTCTTCCATGGCCAATAGCCTAACCAATTCAGTCATCAAATCCTCTTTCCATACTGTAATGTTTATCCTCCAAATCTTTCATGCCATAAATTTTATTGGCAATGACTAGCTATCTGGCTTATATAATAGCCAAATTGGTTAAGGTGTTGTTTATGAAAGACAAGCTTCCGGGATACAGACTGCAATTCATGTTGGTAATTACTCCTTTTGTCTTACTTTATGCTGTGGTAGAATCCCGCATATCCGAAGTGCCTCATATTCAGACATGATTTTGATGTGTATATTTAAACTATTTGGGTGATATGTAACTGATTTGAAATTTGTTTTTCAGGAAATTTACTTTGGATAATTGCTTATGCTTATTTCACCCTAGTGGCTTGTATTGGTGAAAAAGATGATGGGAATAAGAGGAAAGGATGACAACGAGACACATCTGCAACAAGATAGTGAGAAGATGCACGATTGTGATGAAACCTGGACTGATATTGAAAAGGTTGTCAGTTTTATGGAAAGAAAGCCAGCATTCAGCTATGACGATTATAATAATGCACGCAGAGTTAAAAAGTGTCTTCCGTTTAAAAAAATTTCAAGAACAAAAGCAAAACGAAATGTGGAAAAAGTTGAGAATGACATTAGAAGAGAAAGAATCATCATGCAACAGCGATTAAAAAAATCCTCGTTACATTATTTGTTTCGCATACGTGGCAGACTTAATTTAATGAATTTTCATTAACATTACATCATTTATTTTTCCTTAAAATCAATTTCATTATATTTCACTCACCATTAGCTTATTTTGTTTAGTATAAAACATTGAAAATAAATGTTAAACCTGATTTCAGTTCTTTTATTTTAATCTAAATATAACTCCTCATATCCGGACTTCATATCAGGAAGGCCTTCTTAGTCCGGTTGTCAGGGATTCTACTGTACTTAATTTAACAATTGAAGTGTATTTAACTTTGAAAACTATCATAAAGTATTAATAAAATGAAGAAAACACAAATAAAAATTGGAGAAAATCCAGGAGCCAGCCATCATAAGTAAAAACAAAGTTATCAAAACCTGTTAATTCCAATTACTTTATTTGAAAGGAACTTTCTTTTTTAACACACAAAATGGAAGTTGCTTAAAACAATGCAAAGTTTTTCCCAATTTTATTTGAAAAAGACATGATCTCAGTGATCATCATGTGCATGTGTTTGTATTTAATTGGTACTGAATGTCTTCGCCTGTGCTGCACTTCATTAAAAAAAAAAAAAAAAAAAAAAAACTGGGAGAAAAACAAAAAAACTTCAACTTCTAAGACCAACGACTGTTGTATATAATAAAAAAAAAAAAAAAAAAAAAAAAATCCGGATCAAAGTGTAGTATCTGTTCCAGCAGCTGGTTCAAGGCTCCAGCCAGTCACCATCATTGGCTGCAGCTCCAGCCATCCAGTGGCAACAATATGCAAAAAAACTGTCTTCTCACCCTCTACATGAATGTGCAGAGATATTTTTTGCCTAGTGCACTGTTAATGTTATTTTTGTAAATACATTTACTTTAACAAAAATAAACTTGGCAATATATATATATATATATATATATATATATATATATATATATATATATATATATATATATACTCATCTCTTCATTTTGCTTGTTTGTTGTTGTCTTCCATCATTCAATATCTGTGAGCAAATATACCACCCACAACACCTGTACCCACTATACATAGCCAAATTGTTCCATGTAGATTGCTCAACTTTGGTATGGGTATTTATTGAGTCTCAGGAAGGTTTCTTTTTTTTTACCCCCCCCCCCTCTTCTTCATAAATAGGGAAGTAGGTGTGGCAGTTGGCTCTACATCTTTTCTGTTCTACAAAAAATATCTTTCATAGCAACAATTCCCACTTATAACCCTTCAGTTTAAGACTATAGTTTCTCTTATCAATGCCTGGAAAGAAAAAATATATTTGCCCTTTAAAAAGCAACCTGACTGAAGAATTCCCCACCCCCCATATAGTTTATACTTGTCATCATATTTCTTCATCTTGAAAAGAAGTCCTGCATAACTTAATCTCAAGGTGAAAGAAATGAAATGGATAACTTTCTTTCACCTTGAGATTTGAAGTTACATAGGATTTCTTTTCAGCATGAAAAAAGAGCTTTGTCATTAAACCAGCTGCAACACAATTCTTACCTTATCCAGATGAATACATCAGTATTACACACACACGTATGTAATATTGATATTATGTATACTTGGGCAGCAATTTATTCATTTATGTACAGGTTTGGTTAAATGCCAACAAGTGTTCCTCATTTATATCATTTTATATTTTTGTCAATTTCCAGTGATTACTAGTAAATAAAACTTCAAATAAGTACTTTCAAACAAACCCTAACCATTTTCAAATATCTATGCTGTTTGTTATCTTGTCAGAGATATATATATATATATATATATATATATATATATACACACACACACACACACACACACACACATACACAAGAGAGACATGTTACATTTAATAATTTAATAATTTAGACAAATTTTTTTCTACTTATTTTCAACTAGATCCTTTCATATTCTTGGACAAGCTTTTTTGTTGTCATTAAAGGAAGAGAGAAAATTACCACATTGATACATATGTACAAAAAAGTCCCGTTTTTGACCCCAGAAATGACATTCTTACATTATCTTTGACAAGTTGAAAGAAGGAAGGAAAAGAAATAGGGAAAGAGTATTAAAAAAAAAAAAAAAAAAACTCAACCAAACACCAATAAAAAGTGCATAAATTACTTCTTTAACTTAATATAAAAATAATGAAAATGAGAAAAAAAATCATCAGTCAACTGAAACATCCTGACAAATTTTATATTCATATTAATCTTGTGTATGTATGTATGCACACACACACACACACACTCCACTCTAAAACTGTATACTCACTTCAGGAAAGGAAAAAACTTGTATAGATTTTGTAATACTAAATTTATTCAAACATCACAAGATAAATACAAGTTACCTTTGGACACTACAATTACAAGAGATGCCCAAAATGGTGGCCATTGGCTTCCAGAAATTTATTAGTATGGCAAACTACTGCTTTGGCAACAATGGCCAAAGTGCCCAGTGGGATTGCTGCACATGCATTTTCAATTTCTTGTCAATGTAATGCCATCAGTTGAGAAAATATCACACTACAGTAAGCAGTGTTATCACAATTTGATAAAACTGCAAAATACAAGTTTTTCCTTCCCTGAAGTGTATATACATTTTTGGGGGTGGACTGTGTGTGTGTGTTTTTATATATATATATATATATAATGAAAATAATTCCTGATAGAATTCCAATAATTTTATCTTTAAAAAAAAAAAAAAAAAAAAAAAATCAAGCAAGGTGATAATGCCACTTAGATGTGAGAGGCTACTGGGAGTGAAAAAGAATGAAGAAGACTAGGAACTGGAAACACAATCCTAAATAAGAAACAAAGGATAAACCTCTACTCCTGTTCAGAAGACCGTAGAGTTGTGTGAACCAAACAATAAGCAAACCTATCTACTTCTATTATTATTACTATTATATGTAATTAATTAATTTTCATAGAAACAATTATTAGAATTTAATTAGATTCAACTGGGGGAAAAAAAAAAAGAAAAAAAAAAGTAATTTTTTTTACTGTTCCTTACCTTATCTGATTCCTGTAAGTGTTGACTAAGTCTGGTAGCAGCAAGATCAAGGCAGATCACCAATTTGCAAGTTTGGCTCAAGCGTAAAGAAGCAACACTTTGTGCACAAGGTCCACAATCCATCTGTGAACTGTACTCGTGGGCTTGCCTGAAAATTGAAATTAAAAATAAATTAAATCCAAGTTACTGCTTGAAAGTTAGAAATAACTTCCTGGATATAAAGATAAGCAAAACCACTTTAACATAGCATCCCCACCCCGAACACCCTTCCCTCACCATAAAGTTTTGATAATTAAACATCCTCTCCAGTAAGAGTTGGAAGGTGGGGAGATGGATTTTAATGACAAAATTAAGGATTATTTTTAATCATTTCACACCAAGCAAGGCAATAAAGCCACTAAGATGCAAGGGTTTACTGTGTATGAAAGAATATGAGAAAAAGCAAATATGAGAGAGATCTATAAAAGAAAATTTATTATGAAAACAGAAGATAACAATTGATCTAAGATTTGGTTTGTGGTGACCCCAATATGTATTGGGTTCAACCTTCAGAGATACCAAAGTATCAGAAATTACTAACCTTATACGTGTATGAATACTTAATACAATAATCACAAGTGGACATTATTTTAGTATAAAAGAACAATAAAAATACTATTCTCTACCATTCTTAGAGGTTGTTGTACAAAGACAAGATTCTTCTTACAGAAGTGTACCAAAATCCCACACTTATAAGATTATATACTTGATTGAATTCATTTTGTCCCAGACAGTATAGAATTAATCTCCTAGAGACCTTAGTTTCTTAATCCTTGTTGATCTGTTCTACAAATAAATTAGAACAGGAACCAGAAATCTTTAAAAAAATAAGTGGTGATAATGGCCATCCTCTGGACATTGTGCAATTTAGTATTAATGTGAAGACGGACCATTTCGACCGACCTAAAACATTTCGTTCTGAAAGATATCTTAATTTCCAGGGATTGGTGGAGTCAATGTGCATTCTACTAAAATCTCAAGCAGTGTTAGGTACTGTTTTATTCTCGGCTAATTCACATGATATTCACTCCTTGATTTGTGTTAAGATTCATTCAAAAATATTTTTCTTCTATTTAAAACCAGCTCAGTCATATATGAATTTAAATATCAGAGGAATTGCTGACTATATTGGCAGGACAACTCAACTTCTAGAGAAGAGAATTAATCAACACATGATTTGCATGTGTGTGCTGGTACATCCAGGTCCGAGATATTTTATATACACATATACACACACACACAAATTATTTTCAGATAGAGTGTACCTGTGATGGACCAAAATGAATTGGAAGACAAAAGGAAAAACTATCTTTATCTGAAGGATTTTGTCTTCTGAGGAACTTTATCAAGGCAAATGTAAGATTTATCTTGTTGAAAGTGTTTATATAAAAGAGCAAGAATGTTAGAGGATTATCAAGGCTGTTAAATTTGAGGAGAACGTTCATGAATATTCATCAGGTGGTTGAAAGGTCAGTCAAAACATGTGGCGGACACAAAGTGTCATAATTCAAAGTCTGGTAAGTAAAAAGTTAGCAAGTAATATTCAAGAATTTTTTTTTTTTTAATAAATGAATATTATTTAACATACACAACCACAAAAATGTTAACAAAAAACAAAAAAATCCATTACTTTGTGTTTTTGAAGATATACAGCATATATGCCTGTGCCGATCTATATCGCGCACACACACACATACATACATACATTCACACAGTAATACAAATCACATACAACGACAAGGATTCATTGGTTAATAAATCACCACTACGTTATTATAGACAATTTACAAATCGCAGCAATGCGACAATTTTGTAATCGCTCTATTTTCATGTAGTCAATTTTGTGAGAAACGGATCACTGAAGTTTTAAGTCTCCTCAAAATTCGCTCGCTGATTGGTCAATGCCAACCAATCAGATCGTCTGCACGTGAAGAATAACTTTTCCTGCACAGCGATCTGGAGCCTATAGTCACTTATATAAGCAAGAATTTTTCTTAGCAAATTAGTGAGAATTCAGCTGCCAAACGAATCCACGACAGTTGAAACCATGTGTCAACCTTCTCATTCACATGCTGAACATACCTTATACACTCACAATCTTTTCTTACACAGCAAAATCTTCTGAGAACAGTCATTATAAGAAACTCTCATAAACATACTTCCAGTGAACTTTGAAATACAAAAATTACAGATAAAGAGAGACAACTCTTGTTTTATTCAACCTTTTCTTACTTAAATGCATGTTTTCTTTCACATATTGACACATCTCGTTAAATACGTATTTTACATCGATACACCTCGTTAAATACATATTTTATGTGTACCGACGTCTTTTGGGTATCCTTTTCCATGTCAGTCTTGTTTCCTAATCTAAAGTTAAATTAATGTGGTGAAGCCCACCACAAGTCCATCCCAAACCATAACAATTTGATCACAATTTAATATTCATTTATTAAAAATATATATTTCTTGAATATTACTATGTAGATATTGAACAGGATATCACTGCTTTCAATTTTCAGGAAACCACCTCACAAAATCACTAATGAGACAAGAACTTGTGCCTCAAACTCACATCTGACCTCAAGCAGAGCTCATACATATGATCCATTACTAAGAATGCAGGTAAAATGGTCGGCCCTCTGTACCATTCTAGTAAGTAACCGACTCCTCCTGCTATCCTCTACCTTTACAAGAGCCAGATCAGGCCAAAAAAAGAGTACTGTTGTCCTATTTGAGCAGGAGCTGCCCAGACTTCACTCTCTAGCCTTGATAGAATTCAAAAGCATCTCCTAGCCCTTGTGGGGGATGAATTATTCTCCACCCTTCAATCCCTCTGACAGGTGGGTTGTGGCAAGCCTCTCTCTGCTCAGACGAACTACATTTCCTGGTCCCATCAAGGAAAATCTTCAGGGCAAGAACATGCCATGACACTTACATAGTAGCAAACCACCCACATTCCCTCCATATTCCATCGACGAGATGTTCCACTTAAGTAGCATCTTCCCACAAACCACTGCCCCGGAGAACCAACTCCTAACAGGATGTTTCCCCGATCACTACAATCTTAACTTATTCAAGGCTAGGGTTAACTGTTATTTATAGGATTACCATGTTTCATGTAATTCTTACTATTGTGTTTCTACCTCTTTCAGGTTTTGTTCATTGTCAGTAGACAATAAACGTTTCAGAACAAATAGATTCCATTCTTATTTATGAACAAGACCTGCTAAATTGGCTGGCTTTTTGTGTCTTCCTGTTTAATTGCGACTACACCACACCAGATCTCGATGCAGCTATTGTTGCCGCACACATAACAACTCATAGTACCGTTCATACTACTGGTACTTCTGCTCAGACCACCCCTGTTGAGAAATTCCAACGGCCAACTCTAACCGCCACTGGTTCTAGCAAGGACTGGGCCTACTTCCAATCACGCTGGGTCAACTACGTGGCAGCAACAAAGGTATCAGGGTGCGAAGGGGTGATCCAACTTCTAGAGTGCTGCAATGAACCACTACGCAGAGATCTCACTTGCACATCAGGTGGCAACCTTACAGACAAAACCATAGATGTAGTCATGTGTGCCATTTGGAAACTAGCTGTTTGCGAGGAAAACAATGGTAGCAAGGGTAACATTGCACAACATGCGACAGGATTGAGACGAACCTGTGGGACACTTTGGTGCCCGCCTACGCGGAAGGCAGATATCTGCAAGTTCGTCATCACGTGCCCTAGTTGCAAGTGCAACGTGAATTACACCGATGCCATTGTGCGCGACGTATTAAGCCGAAGTGGTTCAAAGACTTTATCATGACAGTTCAGACTTCCCCTGATTCCTGATTCGGTGTCCCTGCATATATATCATATTCTCTGTTCACGTTGTATCCTCTGACAATTGGACTCTACCATAACCCCCGATATAAACGTCTATGGTATTCTGCCTCTTCCCTTATTTAGTCTCCTTAACCTCACACCTAATGTTTGTGAACCTTTCAAAGTATCAGTCTTTGAGCATGTCCTACTTGACACTTATGTTGACATACACGCAAAGACTGGGGGGGGGGAGATATAGGATTACCATGTTTCATGTAATTCTTACTATTATATCTCTCTCTTACTAGAGGATTACTGTTTGATGTAATTCTTACTATTGTGTTTCTACCTCTTTCAGGTTTTGTTCATTGTCAGTAGACAATAAACGTTTACAGAACAAATAGATTCCATTCTTATTTATTATTTTCCACTCCTATAACACACAAATGGTCTCCAAACGTAACCCTACATCGTGTGGCCCCCAAGCTTTGTAAAGGGGTAGTGAACCTCCTTGTAAAAAAATAAAAAAAACCTCAAATTGTCGAACTTCACTTGTCTTCTGAGCAGCCTTCATTCTAAGGCAGATCACCCACCTATCAAATACTGCAAAGTTTACATTACCATTGTTTAGCAAAACAAAGATGTTTGATGTGGTAAGTGGGTCAAATTTCGGTTACCAATCAAAGTTTCTCTCTCTGATCCACACGGCCCCATCACGTGCAACTTGGGTGTTAAAGCGTTGTTCTTCCACATCAGAGTCTATTTTACAAGATTCTCATTAAATAAAGATATTGCTGAGCTTTCTCGAATGAAAATACTGCCTTTGTAGTCCGTGTGAGAAATCATTTCACCGTCTATGAGTCAGTTAAATAATTAAATTATTGCAGAAATAACATTATTTTTCAATAACTAGATTTACCAAATCGGGGTTTGTTTGTTTTTAGTTTAAGTAGTGAAACAGCGACTGACCAGAATTATTTTTTTTTTCATGGAATCATAATTCAAATTGAGAAAGTGAAATTTATAAAATAAATAAAAAAATCTTTAAGACTAAATTTGCATAAATCGTTTAGTGCAAATTTATCAATTCGATCGGATGTCATCATCGATAGATAGAACTTTTTATTTTATTTAAATAAAAAAAAGGGGCGGGGGGAAAGAAAATGTACATTTTTTTTTTTATAAACAAAATATTGATTTTTTTAGAAATCAATAAATTTACTATGAAAATGTTCTGGCAGGTTTAATTTTTATTTAAAAAAAAAAATCAAACAAAATAATAAAAACATCCATATCCATACCATATGGTTATTTTTGTTTGTTTCATTTTAAGTATATAAACTTACAAATCTTGACTGCTTAAATTTTGACAAAAATAAAAATGTTATTTTTCAAAATTGACTAATTGATCTGATATTAATAAATAAATGCAAAATAATGATAATTTTGCTTCTTGCCTAGACAAATGACGAATTCGTATTGATGTGGCATTAAATTCAAAGTACTCTTTGTCTTTTTACGTTGTAAATTTTTAGAGGAACATATTTTTATGAGTTTCCCACTTCAAACAAATCGGGAGGGGGGATATTGATTTAAATACAAAAGAAATGGCCTATTTATATCGAAAATTAAATATAAACAACTAAACATCAAAGACAAACACAGCAAAAGAAAATTATTACCATTTTTATTTTTTAGGGAGACATACGAGTGTTGTTTTATTAAGAAAAGGAAATTAAATAGTTCGACTTACTTTAAAATTGGTACATCAACTAATCCAAGTTTTGCTCCAAGATCACGAAGCATTTTTGTAGCCATCGCTCATCAGTCTTTTTCAATCAGAAAAAATATCTCTTTCTATGAAAATGCCGACTGAAGTAAAACACGATGCATAATTCGCGCGCAATATTGGATGATGGGGGAAATGTGGGTATAATTTTAACTTACTTAAAATTATTTGATTTTTTTAAATGAATACTATTTCTTATATAAGTGTCTTAAAATATGTTAGTAGATATGTATTATACCAAAAAAAACTATAGATATAGTTTAGAATATAGTCTAACCTTTTGATGTAATCTCGTTTGTCCGAGATTGTTAATCACATGATATCATCATGGTGGGTGTTGTTATTTCGATGTTTTTCTATTTCGGCTTGTTTACTTGTGTTTTTGCATATGAATTTCGATTTTATATTCTCCGATTTCTTGCTTGACATTTTTATGTGCTTTTAATTCTTATTGCCTCTGTTTTTGCCATTCTTAATATGGAATTTGAAGGCCAGTTTGCCTTAACTTAATCCTCAAACCTGTGATCTTCACTTTTTAGTACTTTAAAATACACACACACCCACTTTTTCCTCCTTTTCGTTGACAATCTTTCGTTAATCATTTTTTTTTTGTATTTAATATCTTTTTTATTGAGTTGAACACATGAAAATACCTGACTTTATATTTCCGAAGTAAAACCTATTGTAATATTATTCTTAAAATTAAACTTGACTTAACCTTTTTTAATTTATTTGCGAAGTCTCTTACTAAGGGTAAAAGAAAGTAAGAGGGTCTTAGTTTTACTTTAAGTTTTAAATTTATCACAATAATGAAATTTTAATTCGTGTATTTTTAATAAATTACTTAAACATTGTCTTATTTTAAATAAACTCTGGGCAACCGTTAAAAAATTAATTCGTATTGCACATATCTTGCGTTATGCAGTAGACTTTTAAAACTTTTGACAGCATCACTGTGTCAGTCAGTGCAGTCATTTTTGTTCGCCAGTAAACCAACAAAATATGTAATAATTTTTAAAAAGTACTTTTCTTGGGTAGTATTTGATGTTTCACTTGATGTTTAAGCAAAAAAGGATCATAAAGAACCTCCTCCGCTTGTTTACTGCACGTTTTACAATAAAGTGGTTACGTCACCAGACAATCCCACTTCAATTCATACAATTTCATAACATAATTGCCATAAAAACGGATTTTTCTTTTCTTCATGTGTAAAATGCCTTAAAAACATTAAATAATGATCAATATGAAAGAATATATAACTACATTGTACTACATAATGAAATTTTCTTTAAGTTACTTAATCTGTTTCATATCCTTCAGCCAACACGATACAGATTTTTTTGATTTTTTTTTATAGAGAATGTTAATTTTTATCAACCCTCATGCGATAATGGTTAAAAAAACTGAGGTAATATTTTTAAAACATTTTAATGTTTTAATTAGTCTTTCTAAAAAGCAATCTTTATTTTTTAACTGCAGTGAAATTTGAATTTATCTCTTTGACCTGTCTAAGGCTAACGCTAAAATTTCATCTTCGTTATTGGATAATCCTTTTCTCGGTACATGTGTCTGTATTATTCTGGTTGGTAAAACAAAAAATAATTATACCAACCCTAATTAGTGACATTAGTACCGTCTAGTTTTTATTTTTTTTTAACTTCATTCAAAAAAAAAAATCGATCACTTTATTTAAATGTGACAGCTGTTGTGTTTATTTTTTACCAAATATTTTGTCAAAGACTCAAAAATTGACATATTTCTAATTATTCATTCTAACATTGAAAAATGGAACAAAATGTTGTTTTTTTCATTTTCTTTTTTTTTTAATCGACTGAAAAAAAATCGTTCAGTTTATTGAGTAGGTACTGTAAATCAGCATCCTCTAATTTTATCAAAAGCTGTTCTTTTCACCCAAAGGCAGCAATGCTCAAGTTAAGTCTGTTGCTTGAGTGGTGGTGCTTTAAGGTCAGTGGGGGAGGCCACGAGTAATAACTTGCTCACTAAAAATTAGTTCACATCATTTTCGGTTGGGAGTGCAAATGATTTTCTATTGAGCACCCCCCCCCCCCACCTGGTGACGAGAATAGGAATGCTGTGTATATATTGGAATAGAGTTCTCTACTCTGAGCTCTTTCTGTTTTTCACTAATGATTGATTCAAATATGCACTGCTCTCAAGAAAACTGATAGCAGCAATTGATGAAAAGCATAAATTTAGCAGAAAACAGGCATAATATTCCATCAGAATAATTCTAGCTTGCATATTTTTTTGGAGAACCAAGCAAAATTTGTTACAACTTGGATAGTAAATTTTCAGCAGATGCTTATCTTTGAATTAACATTTATTTTGGTTTTCACAAAAGGCATTTTTTTCTCAAGAGATTTGTGACAAATCTATTGACGAGAAAAAAAAATTACCCTATATGACACTTTTTTTAACCTTAAATTTAATGTCAAAATCTGCTTGTCTTGTATACCAATGTTATTAATATATATGTGTAATACACACACACACACACACACACACGCACATTGTGTCTACTTATTTTTTTTATACTGATCATTTCCAGTTGTCTAATCAGTATCTTGATGTTAGTATGAAATTCATCAAGGAAGGTGCCTTATTTTGAACTGCTTGCTTTGTAAATAATATTATATAACTACAATGGATAAATTTAAAATAACTATAACAGAGTACATCATGCATGTTTTAAAAATTACTATGACGACGAAATGCAGAATTTATTGCAGTTACAATATACTGTTTTTGTAATTTACCCCTGAAGGTTATCTTAGAAAAGGTCAAAACTATAATAATCAATAATGATCAAACAAAGTCATTAGAAAAATTGATTTTATTTTGACCAAATCTGCATCGGTGAGAGTAACCATATGTAGATTTGATTGAAATAAAATCCATTTTCTGATGATGCTGTTGGATCAGGAAAACATCAGTTAAAACAAGAGTTCTCCAAATTGTCTCTTATATTTAACATTCCATCAGATTCTAATCTAAATTGATTCATTAAAAGACTGCGGGTGGGACCATAGTCATTGTAAATTCGACGATCCTTTTGCTCACTGCATAGTATATACTTTTCTAAGACCGCATACTGTTTTGAATTCAAAGTTCTTTTCACAGACTGCGTGCCGATAAAAGCTGAAGAGCCCTGTCTGCCATATTATTTAACCCATAGCTGGGGTGGGAAGAAGAGAGACTTGTATTTCCCCCAAGAGTATTTGTACAAAAGTGAATGTAATGAAATTCAACTGTATTTCTAACTCGACTCTCAGATTACTTGTTCTGAGCTGCTAGATATTACACCTGCTGTACATCCATTTTTAGCAAATAGTAAACCATTATTATTTTACTGGGGATAAAGTGACAGCAAATCTTTTCAATATTCCATTCTACTTAAGTTTTCACATCTGGAGGAACTGTTTTTTTTTTTCATGAGAGAATTGACAAGAAGTTTCAATACTCCTGATTTTAGTAATGCTGTTGTAAGGTTGCCTTATTTAGATATTTACCAGCATTAAAATCATACTTTTCATTATTTCCCCACATAAGTTTGAGTTCTGTGTTCAAACGCAGGTGAAAGCCAGAATTCCAAATGCTAATTTTTAAAGACCTGCCCTATCCACTTGAAAGATTAATGCAGCATGTCTACTACACCCTTCTCTACTATTTATACTAAGCAAAACTTAATTACCAATCACCTTTTACTTTTTTTTTTGGCGGAGACAGGGGAGAAACAAAAAGAAAATGTACCAGAGGACTGTCCCATCCAGGATGCACCCTACTCCCATTGCACTTTTAGGGTCAGGGCTAATTCCTTATCCCAGAAGCAACATCCCAAAAGAGAAGTACCATGAAAAGTGAACAATTTTTGTTTCTCTATACCAGGGGCTCCCAATATTTCTCGTATTATCACCCACATGGAAAAATTTTCGACCGCTCACCTGTATAGTAAATATTACGAAGCATACCGTGATGGATAAATTATATTTTGATGGTCACTTTTCCTGATAATAAATAAAAAAAAAAAATTATCCTGAGGTCACTTTTAATTTTACTGGTCTTTTCTTATCTGATTTATATCCGAAAAAAAAATACAGTGTAACCCGGATATAAGAGACCCGGATATAAGAGACCCGGATATAAGATAGATTTTCTCTGGTCCCAAATTAGAGCCTGTGTTAATGTATATATAATAGACCAAACTCGGATATAAGAGAAACCCGGATATAAGAGATGTCTTCTCCAGTCTCGACAACTCTCTTATATCCGGGTTACACTGTATGTTATTTCATCTGAATAACTATTTGAATGTTAATAACCCATCTCCAAACTATAGAAAAGAATAATACGGTGTAACCCGGATATAAGAGAGTTGTCGGGACTGGAGAAGAAGTATCTTATATCCGGGTTTATCTTATATCCGGGTTTGGTCTATTTTGTTTTATTAACACAGGCTCTAATTTGGGACCGGAGAAAATCTCTCTCATATCCAGGTTACACTGTATTCCTTGTTTGCAGGGAGTGTGGCTAGTATTTATATGCTATCTAGGAATGTGACCCAGTTATTCCCATTTAAACTTTTTTTTTTTTTTTTTTAAATACATGTTCTTTGCAAATCTCTATTGAATTTTTTTGAGGGGATAGTATAAGTTGAAATACTGTTTTAATACTCCAAATCCTATATCACCTTCCATTTTCTGTTCAGGTGCTCATCGTCCACCCAACAGTTAAAATTACCCTGGTTGGTAAAATCTGTTCTATACACATGATTTTATTTTGCTCCTTTAAATTTCACCTTCTGCTGTGCATGTGGTTGTACATATTAATAAGGAAAACATGCTCTCTGGCAGAGTTCAAACCTGTGTCCACCCCCTTACATATATATATATATATATATATATATACATATATATATATATATATATATATATACATATATATATATATATATATATATATACATATATATATATATATATATATATATATACATATATATATATATATATATATACATATATATATATATATATATATACATATATATATATATATATATATACATATATATATATATATATATATATATACATATATATATATATATATATATATATACATATATATATATATATATATATATATACATATATATATATATATATATATATATACATATATATATATATATATATATATATATATATATATATATATATATATACATATATATATATATATATATATATACATATATATATATATATATATATATACATATATATATATATATATATATATACATATATATATATATATATATATATACATATATATATACATACATATATATATATATATATATATATATATACTGTAACTTCTGTTAGTCTGTCTGTCACACCCTCTAAAATAGCAATATATTGGCTGATCAAAACCAAATTTTGGGGAGAAGTGCAAATGAATAAGTGGGTACAAAGTATAGTTGGTTTTATTAGTGTGTGTAAAAACTGCAAAATAGGGTTTTTGTCAAAGTATTTTTTTCCAAAAAATCAGCTTATTCAAATTTCGCTGATTAGTTTGCAAAATTGAACGAAACATAGTTTGTAAATCTCAAAAAAAAATGTTAGTGGCAACTTCAACAATACTAAATACTTTGAGGATTTCAACTTGCGTGTTGCAAAGAATTGGATTTCTGATTTCTCTTTCTGACCTGATAACTAATGCTACTCTCACGCTACTCTCACATTCACAAGAATAAAGACAACTTCTACTAATAGTAAGTTAGGTTGTGTCTTAAAAGTGAATGTGCATTTTAGAGTCATGGAACTCACGAAGAGCTTATTTAATCATTAAGAATTATGATTCATCAAGAGAATTCAAATTTTCATAGGTACTGCTAGTATTTCTCTATCTGTTAGTATGACCTACAATAAGCTACTAACTTAAGAAAAAAACGCTCTGTGGTGGATATATTTGTACCAGGTAGTTTTATTTTCCTTTTAAAACATTTTTGTACCATTCTTCCTACAACCTCAAAAGTTTAATTTTTTTTTTTTTATAAGATGCTATTACAATATGAAGACCAGGAAAAACAATCCTGACATGTATGAGTGTTTATAGACTTTAAACGTGGCAAAACAGGCTCATTATTGATTTTTTATTTATTTTTTCTTTTCTAATAGTGATTATGAAAGAAGCGAAATTCTAGACAGCATAATACTTAATTTAAAAATGTAACACTCATTTTTAGCTTTGTGGTTTTTCAACCATTTTATGTTATGCACCCTTTTCACCATATTTCACTATTTCACTTATGCTATTGCCTCCACCCTAAATTGTTGTAGATTATGTGGGTGATGTAACGGATAGTGGTTCAGAATCAGAAAACAGAGGACCGAGTTCAAATTCCAGTTTGTAACATTCGCTTACATGCAAATACCCTTCAGAAAGGTATTAATCAATCTCCTCCCCCAGCTATGGGTTAAATAGTAGGACGTGTATTTGGAAAAATAAATGCTATTCTCAAAAAAAATTGTTAATGCAATATTCACTTGCAAAAAAAAAAAAAAAAAAAAAATTATTTTTGCAATCCAAAATATGCTTTAGCTTTAAATAAACCACAAAGGGGTAAGTTGTAAAAAAAATTTTTAATTAATCAATCCAAAATTGTCTGACTGTAAAGGTGCATTGTAGGAGTGTAGATAGATCAATATGTAAACTGGTTGAAGTTACTAATCTTTAGTTGCAATTAAACTTTGAAATCTTAAAATCATCCCTACTGTTTTTTAGGATTTTTTTCTTAAGAAAATAGTTTGCAAGCCTAATTAAGATTAATAATTGATTGTAATTTTATCCTTTGAAATCTACCATAAAACATAAAAGGAGATTTTCGGTATGGTTGGCAATCCAACTGCAACAATCATCTTGGATTTTGATAAACAAGCATTTTTAATATTGAATATTTGATCAAGTAATATTATTGGAAGAATTCTATGAAATATTAATTGGATGGAAATTTTCACCATTGCAGTTCTATAGCTCAACTTTGACTGAAATTTCTGCTAAACATTGAATCAATCTGTTCTTTTACATTGAGCATTGTGTTTCTTTAACTCCCTTTTTACATTTATATATAATCCTCCACCAAACAGATGTAGCCGTAACCATAAAAAATGACTTAGTATCAATAAAATTTTGTTCATATTAGGAACAGGCATACTCATTATTCAACTAATAGCTTAAAAAATGAAAACATCACAAACTGGCACAAAGACTGAATATGTAAAATGATTGACAGAGAAAAAAAACATTGACATTGTCCTCTGTTCCTGGAGATGTGAAAACCTGAAACTTGGCAAAGGTTTATTTTTTTATAGAACAGCTTTATTTTTATAACAACACAGATGAAATATTTTATTAAAATATACTTTTAAAAAATGGTTGTTATTCAAATTAAATATTACTGTTTATGTTGTAAAAGCAATTTGTTATATAATATGGATCTTTGGGATTTGTTAGGAATGTCTTTTTTTTTATTATTTTGAAATGTTTTAGGAGCTTTTTGTTTTGTGTTGAATATGAAATAATTAGGCTATTGGAGGAGGTCAAAAATTATTTTCAATATATTTGTCCTCTTCATGTAAATACTAATGGCTGCAAATTCTGAGTGCTCTTAAATACAAGGCAACCCAAAAAGTTCTGTCCGTTTTTTTGATTAGTCATTGAATGAAGTTGAAATATATACGAAATGCGTGTAGCAATTGTTTTCAAATTCAGACAGCCGGAAGTAGGAACATCAGACGTTATAAAAAACATGCACACCGTGCCCGGCCATCAGTTATAAGCCGGACAGCTGTGAGAAGGATGGAAGTGTCTAGAGATCTCGTTCGGGGCTGTTTGCTTTACAACTTCAAAGTGGGCTTATCAGCAGCTGCATCAAGTCGCCGCATATGTCAAGCGTTTGGGGATAGTGCTGTGGATGAACGTACTGCAAGGTGTTGGTTTCGAAAATTCAAGTTGGGAGATTTGTCTCTCCATGATGAGCCTCGCAGTGGACTGAGCAAGTGGTTTCCGCAAACGCTGTTAGAGGTCCACAAGGGACAACGAGTGGCAACCTGCGTATCGCTGCTTTCTTGCCACCGTACCACATCCTTATTCAATCGAGTGCTTACCAGTGATGAAAAGTGGGTTCTGTACGAAACTCTCAAGCGTTCCAGACATCGGTTGTCTCCTCAGGATGCTGCCCCTCACACCGCAAGACTGCCTATGCACCCACACAAGATTATACTTTGTGTCTGGTGGACAGGTCGTCAAGTGGTTCATTATGAACTGCAGCCAACGGGTCAAACGGTCACTGGAGACCTATACTCGCAGCAATTGAAATGTGTGCAACAGGCATTGCGCCAGAAGGAGCCAGCACTGGTGAATCGCACGAGTGGTCAGGGATACCATACGGCAACTTGGGTGGGAGACTTTGTGCCATCCACCTTATTCACCTGACCTTGCGCCATCCGATTACCACCTCTTCCACTCCCTGGATAATCATCTTCGTGGGAAATCCTTCACCAATGAAGCAGACTTGCGCAAAGCCCTCACGGACTTCTTTGTGTCAAAACCCCTGAGTTCTACTGCAAGGGCATTGAACAGCTGGAGACACATTGGCAGAAGGTGCTGGATGCTGATGGCGATTACTTCGAAGACTAAATATAAGTTACACATACTATGAAGCGTTTTCTTTTTTTCCTTTAAAAACGGACAGAACTTTTTTGGCTACCTTGTAGAATCCAAGAATTATTCCAGATTTTATTTTGCTCTTATGATGAAAATAGAAATTTATGAAATCCTTTTTTTTAGTTGATTTTTGATGGACACTTAGTTTTAGGCTATTGTCACTGCAAAGTAACATGGTACTGGGGAATGGCTCATAAAATGTTTTAAAATAGAAAATATATGCATACACACAATAATGGCCTCCCAAATTTCCACAAACTGGTTCTATAAAGGCAGGTAATCTTTAGGAACCTATTCCACTCATTTTCTTTCCAATCTGAGAATGGAAACAAATCCCTTTATAATATCAAGAAGAATTAAACCATTTTGATAATTTAATAGAAAACATTTATTTATTAAGATATTTCCAGATTGAAATTCTGTTCTCATCATATTTCTGTTCAGAAGTATGATGCTTTTTGACTCTAGTGTCATCAGCTGTGTTATGGTTACTTAGCAACATTTGAACTGAATCACTGCAATCCCAAAGATCCAATGACCTATCAAATTTATGACTAGAAGATTTGCCACATTTTTAACTTCATGACGATTTCTTTTGTCAGAATAAATTATGTTCATCAGAGAAAACCCTCTTTCAGACTTTGCAGAACTTACAACAATGGTTTAATTATATTTTTAACTATAATATATTGGCTAATCCAACAGTTTGCTGAGCTTTTATAATTTTAAGAATCAGTTTGTGTGATGCCAGCACTTATAACTAACTTTGCAAAGAATCATCTCAGCCATCTGAGAGAATTAAGAATTAACACTAAATCTCGGGCTAATACATCAGTCCGTATGATGGTCAACCCTTCAGTATGCCCTTCGTGTGGATTTGTTTGCAAATCCCATGCAGGATTGTTGTCTCATGTAAAACAAAAACTGAACTGAAAGACACTCATACGTTGAAGACGACAGGAGAGTGCATCATATATATATATATATATATATATATATATATATAATTATTTCACTCCGTATATACCAATCCTAAACTTGTGTATATATATATATATATATATATATATATATATATGCAAGTTTCATTAAAAATGACAGACAAGGTACTACGGTTAAGTTTTTTATTTAATTTTTCTTGTGTACGAACAAGAGTTTTCTTTGCTGGACAAAGGGTGTGTAAGAACTGTCCAAATGTTTTATTTTTCCGAGCGCTTTCGGCTATATCTTTAGCCATTATCATGGATGATTTGATTTTTCTGCTTAATTGAGTGTGTGCATTATGTGTATGTCTTTGTGTGTAGTAGGGGTGTTTTAATTCCCAAATACGGTTAGCACGTTGTGGCTTTGTTCGTAGTTAATATTGTTAAAGGTAGGCTTTTTCTTTTTTATTATTAAAGCCTCCATTATTTTTAACCTTTTTTTTTTACAGGTGGAAGCAATTAATATATTTGTGTTTTCTACTAGTATATTTCTAATGGAGTCTGGTAAATTTTTGTGTGTGTTTAAATGGGTTCTAATGGAGCTGTGATATATATATATATACACACACACATAAAAGTTGATAATGAGTTCATTATATGTTAGTGATATGTTTTGTTCTACTGATGTAAGATAGGGCCACACACACACATCCTGCCTTTTATAGATATATATATATGAGCTTTACTAATGATACTGTTGTTTCTTTGTACTGCACCAGTAAGTATCTGACTCTCCTGCTATACACTATATTTACAAGAACCAGATCAGACCAAAAGTGGAGTATTGCTGCCATGTCTGGGATGGAACAGTCCAGTCCTCGCGTGTCTGACTTGATAGAGTTTAAAAGCTTCTAAGCGGCTTTTGTGGGTCATTAATTATTTTCCAACCTACAACGCTTTTCCCACAGACGAAACATTGCGAGCCTCTCGTTGCTCTATTGCTATTTCCATGGCATGTGTTCTGACGAGATATATTCCTTAGTCTCACCACTCCTGCCTTATACAAATTTATTAAAGAGTCGAGGAACAGATTGTTGAAGGTTAATTATTTAAACATTTGGATCAAAGATAATAAAAAAAAAGATGGCATCAACATTTATTTGGTATCTCCTGGCAGACCTGAAAAGCAAGAAAACCTGGAATGTCATTTTGATGCATGTAAATGTGACAATTTATTTTAGGTTTTAATTTCTCTTTTTCAGCCATCGACCCCGCAGTTGTCACCCCAAGAGGAGCAGGAAAAGCTGCTAGAAGAGGCCACCAAAGTTGTCAAGAGCCAATCCTTTCAAATGAAAAGATGCCTGGTAAGTAATTTCACTACTCTTAATGTCTACAGAAGTTTTGTTTTAGATTAAGTAACGCATTTGTTGTCAGAGTAATATTTGTGAAACGGGTTGTAGGTTCGGTTTTGATAATCATTTAGTTTTAAAGGCCTCGCCATGGTTTAACGGTCACCAAGCTAGTCTCTCTAACAACTACTACTGTGTCGAGTTTGATCCTCACTGAGTGCTCTACTATTGTGTTTTTGTGCTGTATTAAGCTAAGTTTCAGTATCCCAAACCATTGATGGGGTGTCTGAAGGAATTAGTTTATCTTTGAGTCTGTATCAGTGAAAGTTAAAGGAAAATTTGAAAATGAATTGTTTCAGCAAAAAATTGAATTATTTTCAACCCTACAGTTCCTTTTCTCCAGGCCTATTGGTATTTCCATGGCAAATGTTTGGATGAGTTACATCCCTTAGTTCCTCCAGTTCCTTAATTCATGAGCTGCCATGCCACATTCACAGAGTTGAATCATCCTCATTCCCTTTGTATTCCATTAGTAAGTAGGAAATGTCACTCAGATAGCTTCTTCCTGAGAACAGCTTCTTTGTGGAACATTCTCCCAGGAGCATGCTTCCCTGATTACTACAATCTTAACCTCTTCAAGTCAAGGGTCAGCTGTTATCTATTCTACATATCCTCACAGTGTGCACTTACTTCCTCTTCTTACATCCATAAAATGAACTTGCTCAGTAACCTGTGGCTCTTGGGCCTCATATTGGATTAACATTTAGTAAAAAAAAAAAAAATTGCTCAAAAATTTTTAAAAAATCTTGGGAGTTTATTCCACAGTGCAGCAGTTTGCATGAAGAAGCTGTTAGAGTGGAACTTATTTCTCACAGATGGAATATGGAGGGAATGTGGGTGGTTTGCTACTATGCGAGTGTCATGGTGGGTCCTAGCCATGAAGGTTAGACCTGGCAGAACTAAAGAATGTAGTTCATCCGTGCATTTTCCATAGAAGTAGCAATAGAGCAGTGAGAGGCTCACCACATCATTCCTGAGGGTGGAGGGTGAAAAATATTGTCTCCCACAAGGACTCACTTTTAAATTCTGTCAAGACTAGAAAGTGAGAACTGGGTAGCTCCCACCCAAATATGACAACAATGCTCCATTTTCGACCTGATCTGGCTCTTATAAAGGTATAACATGAGGAGTTAAGTACTTACTGGAGTGGTACAGGGAGCTGATCATTTTACCTGCTTCTTTAATGATGGATTTTTTAACACTTTCACTGTTGCAATTTTGCAAGGATGTGCCGACACATTTTTTGGTCAAAATAGAAAATTGACATCTTCTGGAAATAAACGACTATAGGGATACTGATATCAGTTTCTCATGAGAGCCACTATTGTGGTTTTGATAGATTACTCTGCAGACTAAACAACATAACACCCCCAATGAAGAGTATAATAAAAATGTCAAAGGTCATGTTGTATAGTACTATATGTCTATGGAAGTTAAAAGGTTGTATGTTGGTGTATTATAAGGTGGGTGTGTGTTCACATGTAAACAATTAACTCTTTCTTCCCTGGCAGTCCAGTTTGATGACTGTCCTAAGCACCATTCTGACATTACTTCCCTAACCCCAATAGTGAAAATTGATAGTTATTTAACATAGCCATACAAAAATTGCTCTAAGTTTATAAATAATAAAGATAAATGCATGAGATTTTCAAGGAATATTCCAAAGTGAATTTAATAAATGATATTAAAAAAAAAATTATCATATTTACAGTTTATTGAATCATGTAGACAATTTAATGCAATAAAATAAAAGCAAAACATGAAAACAAATTATTTTCTGTATCAACACACGAATATATCAGGAAGTTTGCTCAAATAAGAAGAGGGAAGTATTCAAGATGATACGATTTGAAACGGTTGACACAGCGGTTCACTTTGCACTGTTCACATCCATCAAATCAAACAGTTTTGGATTAAGTAGTTGAAAGAAAAAGTCTATTTCTTTCTTCTCAGTGTCTAGAATATTTACTGGTCTGGGATTTCCTCTGAATGTGTCAACATTGATTCCTGAAAATTGATTGGTCCATTCCAATGTTGGCTTATCATCTTCACCATTGTTGTCTTGGTTCCAGGTTAAATTTGTCAGCAAAATTTATCACTGTCAGATTCTGAGATTACATCAATATCTGAGAAATTCTCTTCATTTTCCACACATATCTCTTACTATTTTTGTGTTTCAACTTCATCAATTTCGGTTAATCCTTCAAAAATATCATCACTTTCAGTGTCAGATGCATAAAACTTTTCATTTGAAAAATAGTTTAGTTCTCTCATAAATCTAACTACTTGGTTGCTAAAATTACTTATAAAGCATTCCCTGATTGCTTCAAACTAAAAATAGCTTCTGAAATTGTCCAATCATAGAGCGTTTTACATCAGAAATGAACATGCCAGAGAGCATGGCTTCAGGTGTGATCTGACTACAGGAGTGAAACGTGAACAACAACTACAGTTGGGATTTGACTTAATCAATTTTAATATCACAACTAGAGTTGGGATCCGTGGGTAAAGAGTTAAAGAAGACGCATACAAAACTACGGACTGTTTATTCTTTTTTATACATAAACTGTAGTGAATGTTTTCAATGTTTCTTTGGTATTTCTGTTTTCTTTTTGGTTCAGGAGTTAGGATAAGTAAGATAAGCATTGTTATAATAGTTGAGTTCAAGACAGCCTTGTGCTGAGTTGGAACAATCAATGAAAGGTTGTATTTACTTCATCAGGAGTTATAATAGTCAAGCTTAAGTTAGTTTTGCACTGAGTTGGAATGACCAAAGTAAATCTTGTCTTAGTGAAATTTTGGCAAAACATGTGAATGTACAGAAGTAAGTTCAAGGAAGTAATGATAAACATGGTTATAATGGTTGGGCTTATTAACCTTGTACCGAGTTGGAACAACCAAAGAAAAGGTTGATTTACTTCATAGATGGAGCCTTTAGAAGACACATGCGAATGCTATGTGCTGGAAAGTGGAAAGAGAATTCCATTGTCAGTGGACCTGGGAAACGAATGTGTCCCAGTAGGGGACGTCTTTCTTCCGCATGCGCTACATCTTGGAGCAAGAGATATATAGAGTACGATCAACAAAATGTTTTTCTTTTTATAGAACTTAAACAGTGCCACCTAACAGGCATTTAATGAAGCCATGTGGGGCAAATCTCCAATTCCTTCCATGAGAAAATGTATTTCTTTTTCTTTTCTTTTTTATTATTCATTATTATTATTTTATTTTATTTAATTTTCCCACGTCTATAGGTTTTGAAAAAGTATTAAGTGTTAATTAAAAGCTAGTAGATGTCTTGGAAACGTGTGTGTATGTATATATATATATATATATATATATATATATATATGTATGTATGTATGTACACACACACAGCAGGCAGTCTAAATTTTGTAATGATGTATAAACACCCTCATATTAGCAGAACTGTTATAAAAATAAGTTGATGACTTCAAAATATTGAATATATATTGTTATAGACCATCACCTAAATTTTGTATAACAATTTAACAACATAAAATTGTTAATTCTTGAACATTTTAGAGTTATTTTTTCTTACCAGTATATATTTGTACAGAGACATGTATCCTGATCTGTGATATCTGCTAATCCTTCGTGTGTTTCTTGCAAATTTTAAAATTCAAAACTTGATTTGAATTTTTATATAAACTTCTGGTGAAGAGACAATTTGACCAATAAAGCAAGCTGCTATTCTATGATAAAGTTTTCATTTTGGATTAGTTTTAAGATTAGAAAAAGTTCTAAACATAGTGGGCTTATGGGCATATCACGTTGAAACATCAGTTGTTATATGATCACCAAAGTTAAGCAATGTTGATTATGGTCATTACTGAAATGGGTGACTGCTTGGGAATACCAGGTGGTGTAAGCTTGTATATGCAGGTGATGTAATGGATAATGACTCAGAAATTAGAGAGCCAAGTTCCAATTCCAGTTGGGTTCATTATATTCACTTATGCACAAATATTCTTGAAGGGTATGAATCATCTTCCCTTCAGCTATGGGTTAATTAAGGACTTGTATCAGTAAATCATTATTATCTCAAAAAAATTCTTACAATCTATAAATACTTTCTGACTTTAAATAACCTGCAAAAGTTTATGCTGTTAAAAAAAAAAAAAAATATATAAAAAATCAATGAAAATCAATGAAAATTTCTCGGACATTCAGGCCAGTAAATGTTATTTAATACTGTTTATTATAAAACAGAGCATTTGCTTAAATACTTGTATTTATAAAAAGAACGTTAAACATATCATAAATGTCTTTAAATAAATTGTCGGACTTTGTCCAATTCAAATATATATATATATATATATATATATATATATATATATATTCAGAGACAGCCTGAGGAGTTGAAAAGCAATGAAATTTAAGTAGCTCATTTGTTAGTTTTGAAATCATTTTTATTTCATATTGTGGTGTAATTGACAAAACTCTCAACAAATAGAATTGACAAAGTTCTCAAACAATAAGAAAAGGAAGAAAAAGAACAAGACAAAATAATGATAAGCAAAGAATATATAAGCAAGTCAAAATTAGGCAAAGCAATGGTAATAAGGCAAAAAGGTTCACAAAGTAAGAATTGTGTTCGTAGGCAAAAGGGATACAGTCAAGTGATTATAGTGTTCTGATTTAGACAAGAACAAAAATATGGCATATGAGGCCAAGAACTGGTCTCTTTTCATTGTTTTAGGAAGAAATCCTGGCATGCATCTGTAGGATTTGTCTATAAATTTGGAGAGGAGATGTTCTTAGCAGTCATTTCCCAGGATTTGAACCGTCACTTATAATTTATTAATGTTATATTGCTCTGTGTTTTATTTTGGATCACATTGAGTACTTTTCTCAACTTGTAAAATTGTTGAGGTGGTGTGGTTAGTCAATGTCATTATCAGTACTATTTATTAAACTTGCACAGGTGGGTTAATGGATCATTAAGTCTGCAGCCTGTAGTGAGTAACTGAATTTTTATGTGAAATTTCCACATTTAATGTTTGATCTACGTGATTAAGTGCTGAATTAAGTGCATTGACAAGGAGATTGTTGAAAAATAAATATTTGCATAAAATAAATGCTTTTTATCATTATGCGACAACAGGTGAGTGCATGTGCATGTTTTTTTTTTGTAGTGCATATGTGTTTTTTTTGTAGTGCATATGTGTTTTTTTCGTAATATGAGTTTCTATCTTTGTTCAAATATCGCATTTTCATATCTTTTTTTTTTTCTTTAGTAATATCAGTTTTATTCCCCCCCCAAAAATATCACATTTTCACATTAAGTTATGTTTTTTTAAAGTATTACATCGCTATAGCACAGTCACTTTATCTACAAATCTCTTTGATATGGGCGTATGAAATCCAAAAGTACTATTAAATCAAACAGACAATTTATTTTCAAATTTTTACCAGAAAAGGATTTGAAATATTGGCCCCCCCCCCCCAAAAAAAAACTTCCATCCATTAAACAAAACTTGTATAAAGCAAAGATTACTTCCCCAATAAACCACATATATATTAAGAATAAAGATATTTTTGTTCCTCATCATGGCTATCACAGCATATCTGTTTGGGCTGAAAGACTGATAATTTTTTTTTTTTTTTTTTTTTTTTTTTTTTTTTAAATACTGCTAATACGATATAAGTGCGAGTTTAATTTTTCATGGTAAATGTTTTTCTTTTTTTCCAGGACAAAGGCAAACTAATGGAAGGCTTGAAGCATGCTTCCAACATGTTAGGAGAATTAAGGACTTCACTGCTATCTCCCAAGACCTACTATGAACTTTGTATCCTTAGTGTCCAAACAAATTCCTTTTAAAAACTCTGTGTTGATTTTCATCTAAATTCTTGCAATTAGCAATCATAATTATTAAACACTCTAATTTCTTCCTCTTCTCAGTTCTTATTGTTACAATTGCCATTGGACTCTCCACCTTTTCCCATATGTCAGTCACAGTTGATAACCTTCCGAGTATTTTGAACCAAATTCTTTATTCAATCCATAGCAAATACTAAACTTGGTACCACCACAAAATCGCTAAAAGATCAGCATACCATGATGAAAATATGCTCTAGACATAGTTTTATAATCAAAATCTTTGTTATTGTTAAGAGTAAAGATCAAAGTATTTTTTGAATATTTTCTTAAATCTTTAAGATTATCAAATACTTAAAAGGTGTTTGCATTATATTCCTCAATTATTTTTTTTAAGATTAAAGCTCTTGTAGAACAACATTAGATAAAAATCTATCTGTCATTGAACTGTTACGAAGGTGTTAAAAAGCTGTTCATAAATAAACAAGCTATTGTCGTGTTGAAAAATGCATTTCTGTGATATTTTAAACTTAAAAAAGATAATAGTTGTTTCAAATCAGATTAATTATACTTTAAATCAGCTAGTATTCTTCAAATAAAATTTCAGAAAAGTATATTTTATTTTTGGAAGATTTTTTTTAATAAAGAGATTTACATTTTTATAACAGTTTGCTAAAAATGGCCAGAAATTTAAAAATTTTTAGAAATTTCACAAACTGCTTCCAATCAATTTAAATTAGTTTTGAAATACAGAATAGTATTTTGCTTATTGGAAATATTAAGTTTAATCTATTAGCTTGAAATTAAAACTAAAATAAAAGCTTCAAGAAAGATTTATTAAAAATTAATTTTAAATGTTAGGTATCATGTTTTTGTGGTGGTATCTATACTAAACATTCTAAACCCCCTCAGTGTATGGATCAGTTATAAATTTAATATAGGAGAGAAGGAAATTGAACATAGGCTACACTAGAAGTATTTTTGCCCAACATCGCAAATTGCTTCAAAACCAAAACATTGACCTGGAAGCTTGGATAATGTTCTTAAATAGCCTCATTAGATTAGGACTTTCATATGGTTGTTAAGCATGTCACCAAACCCGTTCAGAAATATGTAAACTGTCAACTATATACAACAGCTTTTTCCGATCACTGGTTAAAATGTCTTGAATGAAGCCTGTGGATCTTGGCAAACATCCATACTACTTTGAACATTGTGAACTGACGCTACATAATCACAAACAACTGTACTGAATAACAGAAACCACATCACTTGTGGACTTGCAGCAACAGCTAAAATAGCAGCACATATAACTCAAAGAGAAAATAATTTATCAATGTTTATAAAAAAAAAAAATTTAGAGTTTTGTTTTTTTAATTTTAGTTAAAACCTGACGGAGGAATTTACTCTATTACCTGTAATAATTGCCACCATCCATCAGAAAAACTTCAAGGAATTTAAATAAAATATTATATGAACACAAAAGGGATTTTTTACAAAACAATACATTAAATGCATTAGTCGCTCACCATAATGAGACTGACCACAATTTTAATTTTAAAAAATTCTACTCTAATTAAAAGAGAAAACATTTTACTAAGATGAAAATGTTTAGAAATCACAAGATCATCCACAGTAAATTTGCGTCCAGGTTCTTACAATGTTTTCACCTTTCTTGGCAGATCTTCAATGTGGGATATTTAACAACAGAAGTGATAGAAAAAGAATCTAAATGAAATTGGCTAGATTATATACCCAAAACATATATTAAAAACATGTTTTTAAATTCGCAGCATGTCTCTTTCATGTGCAGTTGTTGCATCAGCATAAACATAAACTTAATCCAAATGGACGAAACGTGTCACACAAAAACTTTTTCCACTTTGTCATACTTTCTCCTACAATGATAAATATAAAATAAAGTCTGTTCAGAAATTATTCAGACATTTTTTAATATCTTGAGAACCAGTTGTGCAGGTTTGATAAAATTTGTCAACCAGTTAAAGAGGATATCACTGTGCCTACATGAAAGACCAAGCAAAGCAGTTTCTTCATGGATTGAGGTTTTTGGCCAAAACATTACATCACCAAGGGATGTAAGCTCACTAGATTTGGTTCTATGTAACTCCTGCCTTTTGCTGAAGAAGCATACTAAAATCGCCAAAATGGAAATGGCTGGAAATCATCTGGATTAAAGAGAAAGTAGCAAAGTGCTAATGGTGATTCTGAAAGAGGATTTTGCAGACTGTTTTCAAAAATCAAAAAGAAAGCTGGTTTGAATGCACCATGACTACATTGTTAACCTTTAGCACTCTGTAGGTGACTATTTTCACTAAGCAAAATGTTACTTTCTGCCAATGCAAAATGAATTTGAATTTCTTGGTTGTTTAGTCATATCCTTCTATGGCAACACCTAAAACAATCTTGACTGAAATGGAGAGCCAGGTGATCGCAATTTCAAATATATAGAACTAAGATATAAAACACTCTATTTTGAGGAGATTCCATATACAGTGAAAGGGGGAAGTAATATTTATAAATGATGTAGAGTGTTAAATATTAACATTAAATGACTTTCTTTCTGGAAAGATCTTGTAGATAATTTTGTTACAAATGAAATGATTATTATTAAATTATTTTATTTTGTTTTTTAATAAATAAATTATGAATATAGACAATTAGGATTTTTCTTTTGATCCGTCTCTATAAACAATATTTGTTGTGTATTATTTCTTTTTACTAGTGTACCCGTGCCATCAAAGATGACAGCAATTTTTAGAAAGTTTTAATAGATGCACTGAAACAAAAGTTTTGAAATAATGTATTGAGATTCAATAAAGTGGAGATAAAGAATTCACAACTAAATTGGAGGCCAATGAACCATTTAATTAATCTGTTCCCTTTATATTTTTTTAGATACTCAGTGGTATCTATGATTCATTGATTACTGCTGGTATTATAGAAATTGCTTTTTGCTCAATATCTTTTCATGTTATAAATATTTTCTGTCTAATATAACAGGGAGATGGAAAAAAACTCTCAGAAGAAAAAGATTAGCAACATAACAATGACAGCTTATTTCAAGACCAAGTTGAAGCAAGGCAATGACTTAAGACAAAGGTATCTGATTACCACACATGAAAGGCTTGAACAGATAAGATTGCAATCTAAGAAGCATGTAGAAGTAAAGGTACAGATTAATTAAATTGTTAATTTTGCTCTGGAACTAATTCTGTCTAAATGCAGATAAATATTTTATTTGTATAGATTAAGACTAAGGGAAGTAATCACTCATAAATTTACTAACTAAAGTTGATTTACTTCCCTTTCCACTACAGATGAGACAGGAAATATAGAAATAAATACACATTGATAATTATTATATGGTTTGATGTTTTATGACTGTTGCAAGTAGTTTTCTTTAATCCTTCTTTGATATGGCAATTTCTGATGAGCTACGACACTTGGAACTGTATTTAGTTGAAGAATTTCAGAAGGGCCGAAAAGTTGCTGACCTTTATGAGTTAGTACAATATGCTGGCAATATTGTCCCTCGTCTGTGAGTATTTGTGTTTTTTTTTTTTATCTGCATGACTTGAATGACTTGTGTGTATATATATATATATATATATATATATATATATATAATATATATATATATAATCTCTAAAAAAAAAAAAAAAATACCATGCTAATAAATGGGTAATAGGTGATTTCATTAGCAGTTTAATAATTTTTTTTTTTATAAACAGAAATTTGGGCTACCAATGGGATTACCTCTTAGTAGTGTATTAGCATGCCTTAGAATTTCTTTCAAAAACATTTTGCCAAAAGAACTTAAATATTTCTGATATACTGATGTTTTAATATATCCCTGCAAATCAATGATAGTCTGTCAGAAAACTGATAAGTAAAAGAGGTAGTGATGATTTTCTAAGCATAGCTTATATGTCGCACAATGCTGAAATTATGGGGCACCCAGTGAGGTTTGAACTCACTTCTCAGTTGTAATTGTTCTAGCAGGGAGAAGCTTGCTAATCATTACACCAATTTGAGGTGCCCAAGTGAATGAAGTCTTTCTTTTTATGTGCTGTGTCCTTTTGACCATGTTCTGTCTTCCACTTGCTTAAGCCTCCCAGGTATATTATTCTATAAAGCATTTCTTTGAATTTCTGCAGAGTCATTTGCAAGCTGTCGTTGGGCATTGTCATGGAGAAGAATTGGTCAATGTTGGATGTAGATGTTACAGTTTTTGGCAATCCTGTCGATTTCCTGGCAATGATTATCTGCTCTGACAGTTTTTGTTAGGATTCAAGAAGTTGTAGTGGATGATTCTAATTGCCGACAACCAAACAATAACCATTGTCTTTGATGTGAAGCTTTGGTTTAGGGAAATGTTTTTGTGTTGTCATTTCAATCCAACTGCTGTGGGGAATTACCACCAATTATCATATAAAATCCATTTTCTGTCACAGTGTGTTCAAGAAATGGTACATATGAAAAGAAGTCTTCATGACAGCAGAACTTTTTGATTTTCATTCAGCTCGTCAAATATTTTTTATTTCCATTCCTACCCCCAGATTTGTTTTGAGTATTCAATAATCTGCACTTCAAGAGTTATTTTGTTTGTCCATTTCAATCGGGCATCATTCATTGCAAATCATGCATCTTGTTTTTTTAATCTATTTCCTGTTTACACCTTCTGTGCCGTGCTGATCCTCTCACAATAGGGGAGGGTAAGGACCTAAAATAGAGGCCAGGTGTGCATATGCAAAATTATAAATGAAAAATTATACAAATTTTTAATTTATTATCAAATACATTTTTTTCTGTCTTTCCATTAACGCTAGAACACTAACCGTCAATTAAAGTTACACCACTACTAACCATGGGTATATCATACCCGATTTTGAAAATATAAAAAAAAAATATTAAATATAAATCTTTATTTGAAATATTTTACATGCAGGCACTTCAAACTTTGTACTTTGAGTTAACATTAATAGGAACTGAAAAACATTATTTAGGTAAGAAAATCAGGTACTGAAAATTGTAATAAAAAATATGAAAATTTGAGCTGGGTACTATATACCCATGGTTAGTGTTCTAGGGTTAATTGGGGAAGAGGTCAAGCTTAAATTCCTTTGAATTTTCAAAATATGATCTAGTTCTTGTAGAAATCTTTTTTTTTCTTTTTCTGCTTTTAATGAACACACACACACGTATATCTATTAAAATATTTCTTTGAAATCATTTTCAGGTTTTGTTGTAAACTTGACATTCCATAAAAGAGGCTATTAACTTGTTAGTTTTCTAATAATCAAAGGAATTCTCTTCATTATTGATGAATAATAGCAATTCTTCAATTTTCATTTTCCGCATATGTGCCTGGTTCTTTTGTACACTCGTACCAATAGCAGACTAATACATAATAGTAAAGATTGTAAGAATAATAGCAGACTATAACTTGATAGTATATTTATAGATTGTAACAATGGTAGGAGACTAGCATGATAGCACGGTAATAGTACGGACTATAACAATAGTAACACTCTTGTTACTCTTACCCTTGTTACTGAAAACTTCTGATGCCCCTCATTGGTGTTTACCAGAGGAAAAAAAAGAATAAATAAGAAAAAGGGATCAAGTAACTATTATTTACATTATTTCCTGTTGGACTAATATTATTATCGCAACATTTTGACCATGGTTCTTTCCAGCCTTTTTCAAGTGCCTGTCAATCTGGGTAACCTTCAGGCAAGTTCAAACAGCCCTTTATTCAATTTACAAGTGAGAGGAAAATGTCATAGTTTTAGCATAATGGTGTCTAGTAAAAGAGAAAATTAGTAAAAGATTTCATATTTCCATTTTTATGAAGGTTGATTAATTTACTATGTTTGATTTCATATGAGACTCGATTCCACCATTGCCAAAAAAAAAATTGGGTCCAAAATTATCCTTGGTCTTTTATATGAAGTTGAAATATCTTGTCACCTGCTTATGTAAATACCATTGAGTTCTGGTCCTTGTATCTCACTTAATCTCATGATGCTATAGTATTAAATGTAAATCTGGTAATATATAGGCCGTCAAATGTGTGACTTATGTGCCAAAATTGACAGAAAGGAGGAAAAAAAAATTTTCTAGTTTGCTAGTTTTTTTTTGTTTTTTTTTGCAAAACAATATGTCTGGATTTCTGTAATAAGAAATTATCATTATTTGCACTAAGACTGTTATCCTCATTATTGGTGATGTTATCAAAACATTTTGTCTGTTGTGCCCTCCAACCCTCATCAAGTGAATATCACTCTGGAAAACATAAAGGGAATTACAAACTGAATCCTTTATTCAATCTATGTGTGAAAGCTGTTCTTGTTCCACTTCCCCAGTCTAGAGATATCTCGTTAAGTTCTTTTTTTTTCTTTTTTTTGTACTGTTTATTTATTACTCACCCTGTTTCCAAGTACACTCTGCCCGGGCCATGAATTGAACTCACAATTACTATCACCTAATTCATGAGCCGAATGTAAATAGTGTAAATAAAAACCAAACAATGTTGTACATTTCCTTGCAGCTACTCATTTATTTAGCATTGCCATGTTTGTTTGTTTCATTTTCTTTTGTAGGTATCTCCTCATTACTGTTGGCGTTGTATACATCAAATCCAATGAGTTGTCCCGAAAAGATATCCTAAAGGATTTGGTAGAAATGTGCCGTGGTGTGCAGCATCCCCTTCGGGGACTTTTTCTGAGAAACTATCTTCTACAGTGCACTAAAAATGTTTTGCCTGATGTGGCTGATGATGCATCGTAAGTATTTGATTCCTATTCACTTGTAATATCTACTTGTTTGTAAATAAATAGAACTTAGATACATTTTGGGGGGGGATATAAATGGCATATACTAAAAGTGTAGCTACACACATCAAAGTATGCTCTTGTGATACTATGGGCAATCTTGTAGAAAGGGAAGGGTTTGTTTTTATCTTGATCCCAAGTGTTTCTGTTTAATAGGCCAACAGATGATTCCTTTTGAAGTTCAGTCTACTAAGCAGAAGCCACTTTAACTGAAGGGGAATGGGAAGTAAAGGAATAGATTAGGGGTTTTTGGAGATCAAGTGGCAACAAAACCGAAAATAGGGTATATCCAGGTGCTGGTCTATATTAAGTCATGCTTAGGATCAAGGAGAGTTCTGATCCACCCTTGGTAGGAGACAGACATATTTACTGTGTAGTTCTGAAGCCTCCATTTCGTATTGCCAGCCACCTTATCAAGATAAGTCGATTGATGAAGAATTAGTAGAATAAAAGTCGACAAAAGAAGATAGTTTTGTTCTCAGTAGTATTTTCTGCAGTGCACCAAAAATGTTGTGGCTGATGATGCATTGTAAAGGGAAGAGCTGACATAGCAGAAGTTGTCCTAAGTATCACCTATCTACCCACCTGGACAAGCAGGCGACGCCCTGAATAAAATACCTACATATAATATGGGAAACAGGGTTCATGTTCTTATTTCTCTGTGGCATTTGTCTTTCATCGTGTCACTTTGTGAGCATACAGCATGCCCTCCCCCAACAAGATTGAGAATCGGAATGCAATGTGGAGTAATCATTGGGCGGTCAGCGGAAAGCTTGAACTAGGGTCACATTGTATGTCTGCAGCCTTACTTCTTTTGAGTGCAAAATGTGATGCTTTGTTTTTTGTTTTCACGGCTTATCAACCTTTTGCAGGTTATTTGAAGCTAGAGTATATTTTTTAGATTGTAAGAATTTTTTTGAGATAAAAATGGTTTGTAATATGAGTTCTACTAATTAATTCATAGCTAACGAGAGATGTGGATTCATACCTTCCTCAAGGGTATTTGCGTATAAGTGAATATAATGAACCCAATTGGAGTTGAAACTTTGATGTTACCCATTATACCACCTGCACATCCAAGCTTATAGCATCTGGTATTCCCAAGTGGTCACCTATTTAGGTACTGACCAGGCTTGATGTTGCTTAACTTTGGTGATAGTAGAACCAAAGTTTCAATGTGATATGGCCATAAACCAAGAACTATGCTGTCTAAGGACCTGAATACATGGCATCCTGAGGAATAACGACAGAACTAAGTTGTAATATAGTTGTTCAAAGTAGAATATATAATTGTGTTTGTGGTCGAATGGTTAAAATGTTAGCATTCCAACCATGAGGCCCATGTTCAAATCTCAATAGGGTTGATTTGACAAATAGGTGATTTCTTGATACTGTCATCCTGAAGAAATGGTCCCAGCATTGGAAAGTGTATGAAAATTATTTCAGGAAGCCTTGTGAGTGAAATTGGATAGACAAATCTGTGACACTATAGACACCCACATAGAAAAGGGAGATGTGATTTTTTATTTTGATCTCGAGTGTTTGTTTGATAGCCAGCAGATGGTTCTTTTTGAAGTTTGGTTTTCTAAGTGGCATCCCCTTTGACCAAAAGGGGATGGGGAAGTAAAGGGAGTGGATCAGTAGATTTTAGTGATCAAGTGACAACAAAACCGGAAACAAGGTGTATCCTAATGCTGGTCTATATTAAGTCATGCTTGGGATCAGTGAGTTCTGGCCTGCCCTTGGCAAGAGACAAAATTGTCTGCCATATAGTTCCAATGCCATACATTCGTATTAACAGCTACACGGAATGTGTCAATGGCCAAGGAGTTTTTAGGGCAAGAGTTGACATAGAAGTTGTTCTAAGTGTCATCTATCTACCTTTTAGATGAGCTGACAAAACCCTGAATAAAACCTCTACATATGATATGGAAAACTGGGCTCATCTTAGCATTTGTCTTTAATCTTGTTATCTTGCCCAGCTTTTGGCACAAGAATCAAAATGCAATGTGGCCAGTCAGTGGAAAGCTTGAATGTAAGGTCACACTGCATGTTTACAAACTGTTCAGAAATTGTCAGTGGTTGTGCTACCATGAAGTCACAAGTCATCATGACCGAGTGTTTGAGCATGCTGGCCTTGTTCAACTACTGATCATGTGAGGTCATGTAATCTCTCCCAGAATCTGAAACTAAGGTTCCCTCAATATAATTGCAGAATAAACCACAGGTTTGTTCCGTGGGTGTTGAAAAAGTGCATATATGCCTGAGCAGGTGTCAGCAACAGGGATTACCCTAAATATTACATTCTTTGTGCAGGTGTTGAAACGGCATTATTCTTGTCCTATTTCTGGTTTAATTTTGCTATGCACTCTATTTCTCAGAATTTGGATGATAAATTCCATTCTGCGAGTCGTTGGGATGATTGTGCAATGGGTATTGCATGACAAAAAATATAATCTCGGTCAACAGCAGTGCACTAACAAAACCTTTCCCTCGAAGATCAACTGAAGAGAAAGAGGTTGTAGAACTGCTTATTGTTCTCTAAATGAAAAAGAAGGAAATGTAGTATGGGGGGTGGGGGGCATCTGAAATTTCTTGTTAGGCATTTTGTTAATTTATACCTTTTCTTTGTTTTAAGAAGTTCTGCAAGTAACCAAGAAGTCTGGAGCCCGAAACACGTTGAAGGAAATGAAAGAAAGTAAGTATAACTCTGTTCTCTCTTTCCTGTTAAATAATTGTATGTATTTATTTGTATTTCAGATGTGTTGAATAATTCTAGCTTTCATTATTATGACAATATTATTTTGTCATCCAAATGATCTTTCAAAGCTATAAAATAATTAAAAAAATCATTAAAATTGTAATTCCATACACAGAATTATTATTATATCAAGTTGCAATTGGTTTGTCATACATATATATATATATATATATATATATATATATATATATATATACATAGCCATGCTTTTATATTTATTTATTTTTTATTGAGACATGATCAGGATTAATATTGCACAAAGCAAGATGGGTCCTGCCTGACAGGGGATTTGTCAATGATTTGAAGCAAGGTTTTACAAGGCCAGCTGATTTTCCTGATGCCCAAATCTAACATTCACAGTAGTCTAAGGACACCAATTGTTTTTATCAAGACACCATCTTTTAGGAATGTTGTCATTAAAAACCTGAGAGCCCATCCTCGCCTCATATATGTGTGTGTGTGTGTGTGTGTGTGTATATATACTATTCAAATGAAGACTTGAACACACAGAAAAAGAAAACGGATTTAAATAAAGATGTCAGTATACAGTGAAGGAAACCCTTATCAAAAGGTGTCTATTGACAAATAGAACAAAATAATCTAGGCACAATTGCAGAAATAACAAATGAGGAGGGGAAAGTGGAACATGATTAAAATAAATTTTAATTGTAAACAAATTGATGATTAAAAGCAGATAATAAAAGTTTCCAAAAAGAATATAAAATAGAAAACATTTTACTCATGTTCCCCTGAACATACACAAGGAATGAAAAAATGATCCTCCTGTCTACATAGACTAGGCTGATGAATTTTGATATACACAGCCTTGAGAACTCTAAGGTGATAGACAGAGTGAGCTCTAAGTAAAATAGAGAAAAATGTGTCCTATGCACATCATCCCTTCAAACTTTTAAAACTTTAAAATAAGTTACTTTTTTAAATCTTTATTTCACTATCTTTATTTATGTATTTGTGTGGGACTTACTTCGATTTAGTAATTTTTTAAAACTTTTTTTAAAAAGAAACAACCTAGAAGAAATGTTTTTGTTAGTATTTTTTTTTTTTTTTACTTTCTTTCAGTTTATTCTTTTTTTTATAGTATTATTAAATTTTTCAGAAAGTATTTTCAAACATAAGGCTATAACACTATAGTAACTGAAAGTCAATAAAATATTAGATAATTGCTGAAATTATATTAATTTTTAAAAATTACTAGGTAGTTAAAAACAAAAAAAAAAGTGTTCACTTAGATTTTGAAAATTTGTCAATTGTGGTCATCCATACTTAGTTGTCAACACCTTAGCCTGTCAATTACATCAGCAGTGGTTAAGAAATGCTTGTATACTATGCTTTTTTTTGTTTTTTTTATGCTATAAGCAAGTAATATTTGTTTCAAATGAGATTAATTTAACATTAAATCTGCTAATTTTTCTCAAATAACATGTCACAAATATATATTTTATTTTTGGAAGATTTTTAAAACCAATAATTAAATTTTGTTTACAGATATTTTAAAATGTAGAGAATGGGTGCTTGTAATGGATTTTATGAAAGTGAGCAAAAAAATTGATATTCCAATCTATATAATTTCTATTTGAAGCACACCAGAGTATTTTGTTTACTGGAAATAGTAAATTTAATCATTTAGCTTTTAATTAAAGCTAAAATGAAATCTTCAAGAGTGACAACTTACCTGGCTTATATATATATATATATATATATATATATATATATATATATATATGGGGGTTGGACAAAATAATTGGAACAGGTGCAAATTTCACTCCTATATTTCAAAGACCTATTAAGAACTTTAACTAAAACTTTGTAATTGCAGGTTATATCTATTGTAAATACATTTATTTATCTGATTTACTCTCTGTCTTATTTATTTTTAGAATTTAGTAAAATTTAAGCTAAATGCATGACCTCTCCGAGTTCGAAAAAGGGCGAATTGTTTGAGCTCACATGGCAGGAGCCTCAATCACTAAGGTTGCTGAACTGTTTGGTTTTTCAAGAGCTACCATGCCAAGAACTATGACGCAATTCGATAAACAGGGCAAAACCTCTAGCAACCATAGCAATTTGGGACAGACTTGCAAATGTACTGACAGGGACCGATGTGCATTGAAATGCAATCTGGCAAAAAATCATCACTCTACTGCGGCCAAAGTGACAGCTGAGTTGAATAATCATCTGAATAGTTCAGTTTCTACTAAAACTGTTCGTCGTGAGCTCCATAAGTCTGCATATCATGGGAGAGTCACCATAAGGAAACCTCTTCTCACCACTCGCAACATTCAGAAGAGGTTGAAGTGGTGCAGAGATTACAATGCCTTGTCTGCAGACCAATGGAAGCAAGTCATATTCTCAGATGAGTCTAGTTTTTCTCTTTTCCCAACTTCAGGGCGAGTTTGTGTGGAGGCAGCCCAAAGAAGCTTACAACCCTGACTGCCTTCTTCCAACAGTGAAGCATGGAGGTGGATCAGTGATAGTTTGGGCCGCCATATCATAGAAATGCCTTGGTCCAATAGTTGCCCTGCATGGTAGAATCAACGGCAAAGATTACCTGAACATTTTGGGAAATCATATTCATCCAATGCCCAGACTTTATTCCCTGATGATGACTGCATCTTCCAAGACGATAATGCTCCAGTACATACCGCTCGAGTGGTTAAGAATTGGTATGAAGAGCATGAAAATGAGCTAGAATACATGGAGTGACCTCCCCAATCTCCAGATATCAATATTATTGGAAATTTGTGGTGCATTTTGGAGCGACAAGTTAGGAGCCGCTATCCTCTACTGTCGTGTCTTAAAGAGCTGGAGCAGGTGTTAATGGAAGAATGGCTGAAAATTCCTCTGGATGAAGTCAGGAAGCTGTATGATTCCATTCCTAGACGCATTAAAGCTGTTTGTGAGGCTAAAGGAGGACCAACTCCATATTAAATAAATTTTCTTTGAATTTAACAAGTGTTTCAATTATTTTGTCCAACCCCTGTATATATGGTGTATCAAAAATACTTTGGGGACAAGTTCCTCACACCAAAGCAAAGACAAAAGTTCATATAAACATTTGTCAGCAAATCATTTGTCTTTGAGTTTTATTGGTCAGGTGTACAAGCAAATCTCAGTTTTCCTTGATCCATAGTTTGTGGTGCCATGGGTCCTGTCATAGCAACACGACAATAAACGGCAGCAAATATTGGATGACTCTGCTGCCTTCAGTCTGGAAATGCAATCTGATAGAGCTTTACAGTCTAGTGTCTATTACCATTCATGTGGCCATATGTAAAAATCATATCTGTCTGCTCACAGCATGAATATCTTGCCATTGCTAAAAAGAACACTTCTCCGTTAACTCATGACTACATGCATTAACCGTTGAAGACAGACTATCCACAAATGTACACGAATGACAAATGTAACCTAGTGTACATGCCAACACAGCACCATCTACTATAAACTTTCTTTATAACTCAAAAACGAAAGATTTTCAGACATTTGTTTATATGGACTTTTGTCCTTGTTTTGGTGTGAGGACACCCCCCCACCCCACAAAGTCTGTAAAAGTATTTTTGATAAACCTTGTATATACCTCAGTTGTGATCATAGAGCCCACAACATCGCACTGCAGTTATGAACACCATAATATTTTCAAGGGTTATATAGTACATGCCTTTCCAGGACGACATATTAGTGTTGAATTCAGAGTTGTCTTCTCCTAGACTGGCTGCCAACCATCTCTAGAGAGCTTTGTCTGTTCTGCTAGTTAACCCCATAGCCTAGTTTAGTAAAAATCTTGTACCCAAGTGGGATGGATTGTTTTTCTTTTTGTTTTTTTTTAACGTTTTACCAACCCTTTGTGAGTCATTTAAAACCGGAACCTATTTTGGATGGTAGGTAGTTGCTTACATTACCTGGTGTTACCAATCAGTTCCCCATTTAAGTACTGACCAGGCACAACACTGCTTAACTTAGGTAATCGAATAAAAACCCGTGTTTTCAGCGTGATTTAACCATAAGCACCTTAATGCTAAGTTCAGTAACAAATTACTGAAGTTTATGGTCACATTATATTGAAAAACTGATTCTAGTATGATCACCAAAGTTAAGCAATGTCAAATCTGATCAGTACCTAGATGGGTGACTGCTTGGGAATATCAGGTGCTGCAAGCTTAGATGTGCTGGTGGTGAAATGGTTAATTGCTCGGAATTGTTAATCGGAGAGCCAAGGTCAAATTCTAGTGGCGTTTGTTATATTCACTTAGACACAAATACCCTTGAGAAAGGCATGAATCCACCTCTGCTCCCCCAGTTATGTGTTGATTAGTAAAACTTGTATCACTAAACCATTATTATCTCCAAAAGAAATCTTACAATCTAAACGTTTTCTGGCTTTACATGAGCTGCAAAGTGTTGATAAGCCTTAAAAAAACCAAATGAATCAAATTGCTGAGCAAGTAAGATCTCAACAGAGATGTGCCCATTTGCATTTCTGTTACCTTAAGTATTGTCATAAAGAAAACAATTCTGATTTCCAACCAGTTCCATACAATGACCGAAGTTAAGCAACGTCAAGCTTGGTCAGTCCCTTGATGGGTGACTGCTTGGAAATACCAGATGCTGTAAGCTTGGATGTGCTGGTGAGGTAATGTATAATGGCTCAGAATTGTTAATCAGAGAGCCGGGTTCCAATTCCAGCTGGGATTGTTGTATTCAGTTATGCACAAAATAACATTGGGAAAGGTCTAAATACATCTCGTCTCTGCCCAGCTATGAATTAATTATTAAGACTTGTATCACTAAACCATTATCTCCAAGAATGATTTCTTACAGTTTATAATTTTTTTTTTGGCTTTACATAACCTGCAAAGGGTTGATAAGCCATAAAAAATAAATGAATCAATCAATGAGTCAAAAAGAATTACTGAGCAAGTAAGATCTCAACAGAGATATGTCCATTTGCATTTCCATTATAAAGAAATCAATTCTGATTTCCATTTTGAAATGTTTCTTTTGGCTCAATAATTTTTTTTTTTTTTTTTTTTTCTAGTGGTGAGGGTGAGTATGGTTCCATCCGGGATTCAATTGACTTCATTCTGCTGAACTTCTCAGAGATGAACAAGCTGTGGGTACGGATGCAACACCAGGGACATTCCCGTGACAAGGACAAACGTGAGCAAGAGAGACGCGAATTGCGTATCCTTGTTGGAACCAACCTGGTTAGACTCAGTCAGTTGGAAACAATCGATGTTGAAAAATATAAAAAGGTAAGCTTTTTTTATTGTTTTCTTTCTTTATTATTTACCCCAAGGACTCACGGCCCAGTAGATAAGTGTTGGTTGAAGTAATCTGGTGACTTGACCCAAAGAGTTGCGAGCTCAATACCTGGCCACAGCAGAGCTGAACAAAAAAAAAACTTGAAGAATTGAGGTACTAAATGGAAATAACTGAGATATCCAGAAAAGACATGGCACTTGGAACGAGAACAATTTTACGCCAGTAGACAAATAAAGGGTTTGGTTCGAAATTCTAATATATATCACCTGAAGAAGGTTGTAGCATACAACGACCGAAATGTCATAAATATGACAATAAAGATGAGGACAAAAGTTTGAATAACATAAATAGTTATAATACCTCATCTCAAAAATATAGACAGATGTTTATTAAGTCAAGAATTTTTAATTCTCCCCCTCCCTTTTCAGCTTCTCTAAATCACTAGCATTTTTTTTTTTTGTCCACGGTAGATGAGACGGTCACTATAGTTGTTACTTGCTTGATTTAGTTTGGCACAAAGCCACTACTATAGAGCACTGACTCAGTATTGAACTCGCTGCTCAATAGTAATTATCTGAGGGAGTCAACATTATCCCAGAGAGTGGGACCACTAGAGTATTTTTTTTTCTTTACTGAAGCTATCATATGAAATGATTTTGATTAATTTATTTTCTATTGCTTATCAACCCATTGCAGGTTATTTAAAGCCATAAAATATTTTTAGATTCTAAGAAAAAATACTTTGAAAACTTTATTTTTATTTACCTGGAAGGGCTCAATTTAATTAGTGGGTAGGACAGCTTATTAGAAGAGTATTACACAAACTTTTAACTTTACTTCCTGAGTTCAATCCTGGTAACATTCCTTATTCAGTACAAAAGATCACTAATCAAAATTTTTGCTAATATCTTTATCTACCATATTTCCTGTATGCTAAGATGCATTTTTTTCCAGAAAAATGCCCTTAAAAATCAATCAGTGTCTTAGCACTGAAAGGTCAAATTATAGAAAGGAGTTTACCAAACCTCACAAACCTTAGAAGATATAAGCAATCATGAACCCCAAACATATAATATAAGCCTATAATTATCATTCATATGTAATAAATACCATATATCACATTAGTAGCCTACCATATATATTGTTTGATGATAACCAGTAGGTAGCTTCCTACTGGTACTGTAATTTTTCATTCATCTGAACATACTGTATATCTTCCCAAGTTCTAGCCATGTAATACAGGCTGACAGTTGCGTTTCTTATGCACACCAAGAATACCAGCCTATTAGTACTTTGTGTACTATTGAAAAAAAACAGCTCAATAGGTGTACCGTTAATTCTAAATGTACTGTCAATTCCCAGTACCTACTACTATGTTTGTTTATGTTGCCTTACCGATGCCTTCTGCTTGCAGACATAACCAACTATTATCATTCAAGCAGACAATGTCATCAATCTTATAGGCACAGTCATTCAGCAGAGGTCAACCTTCCACAAATTAAAAAAATGGGACCCTCAAAGCAGAGATAGGCGTCCGCCTCGAAGCAGAGATAGGCGTCCGCCTCGAAGCAGAGATAGGCGTCCGCCTCGAAGCAGAGATAGGCGTCCGCCTCGAAGCAGAGATAGGCGTCCGCCTCGAAGCAGAGATAGGCGTCCGCCTCGAAGCAGAGATAGGCGTCCGCCTCGAAGCAGAGATAGGCGTCCGCCTCGAAGCAGAGATAGGCGTCCGCCTCGAAGCAGAGATAGGCGTCCGCCTCGAAGCAGAGATAGGCGTCCGCCTCGAAGCAGAGATAGGCGTCCGCCTCGAAGCAGAGATAGGCGTCCGCCTCGAAGCAGAGATAGGCGTCCGCCTCGAAGCAGAGATAGGCGTCCGCCTCGAAGCAGAGATAGGCGTCCGCCTCGAAGCAGAGATAGGCGTACACTTGTTCATTTCAAGTTAAAGTGTCTGCTAAACAACATGTCAACCAGGCAGCTGAGAGGCTGTGTACATCACTATCCAAAAAAAGAAAGGCTGGGAGTTGAATGTGAACATGCTGTGTGTTGAGACACCCTTTAGCAAGTACAAGTTGTCTTTGATGTGAATAGGTATCATCTTGTGGAAAATTATTGAAAATATAATTAATAGTAACCATAAACATTTAATAAGAAGTCCAAAATATGATAACTATCTGTAAATCGAAAGAAAAATGCCACTGTAGAGTCAGTGACTTGGACTTGCTAATACGGTAAGCTCTTAAATCTTCAACTATCTTTATAGAAAAAGTGCCTATTTAATTACAGAGTGCATCTTACCTCTTGTAGCGTCTTAGCATAATGGAAAATACGGTACTGTTTTACAATTGTTTGATGATTTTTAAAAATTTTTTTTCAATTTCAGGTTATGCCCGGAATCTTGGAACAGGTCGTCAGCTGCCGAGATGCTATTGCTCAAGAATACATCATGGAGTCTATTATTCAGGTATAACCACACACCTGTGAGACTGTTATTTTGTATGATCTTTGTCATTGGTCGTTATGTTTCTATTCACATTTTCTTTATTTTCATTTGGTGTCAAAACACTGAAAAGTATAAAAATAGATCTTATAGTAAAAATAATGCATTTTTGAAAAAGAAAAAAAAAATTACCAGCAATACATTTGACTCTCGACAAAAACCCTCTTTACAAAAATACATCAATGAAACCTGATCTACAAACTGATTTCTTACAACAAATACATATTCTATTCATACGAACCTATTCTAAAAATCTTGTTGGCATTAAATAACCCATTGAGGTTGAAAACCATCAAGTCTTTTGAACAGTAGAGGTTTATCCCTTGTTTTTAGTAGTTGGGCCACAGGAAAAATCTATGGTTGAGAAAAGACTTTTATTGTTAGCAAAGATTCACTGTCTTTATGTTGATGATTCGTTTGAAGTTGCCAACATGTTTCTTTCAGGATGCGCTGTGGGAGAAGGGAAAAAAAAGCTATGTAGCCACATGTTTCAACGGCATGGAGACAGTTGTATCTACTCTCTGAAAGTCAAAATCTGTGGGTTTTTATAAGAAATTTTTCACAAAAGTAGGCTTAAGAAAAATAGGGTTTTAGTTTTTTCTGATTGGTCAAATATTTCACATGGTGATGTTAATTTAATATTATCTGTTAGTGGATACAAAATAAAGTTTGGGCATGTTTTAATGTGGTATGTATGTGGGTGTGTAATTATGTTGGAAATAGGACTTATGTCACACACACACACACACACACACACACACAGGGTGTGATGGCTAAATTGTCACCATTTTATATTTTTAATTTTGCACGTGCTTGTTTTTTGTTTTTGTCAACTTCATACTATAGTAGGGTCAGTTGGGTACTGTCTGTGAGAAAAAGAGCACCATGGTGCAATTCATTCCACCAGAAATTTGGAAACAGCATGCTGTACTGCTTGGCATTTGTGCCAGAAGCTCCAGTATGAACATTTCAGAATGTTTGGGTGACAATCTGAGGACAATGCAGAGGATGGCAAAAGAGTTGGAGGAGTCTAATGGTGATTACGAAAGTGTTTGGAGTTATCACTAGTGATAGTTATGTTATGCCTCCATTCATCTTCCCATAGGGCCTCAGATGCAACACAGAGGTCTGTGTCAAGTGCCTTGAGGAGGTAGTGCTGCCCTGGGTCAAGAGGGTGGCTGCTGGAAGACTCTGGCAACACAACTCTGCACCATACCACACAAACAGGAGAACTGTGTCATGGCTGTCAGACAATTTCTGTGATCACATCACCAATTACATCTGGCCACCTAACTCCCCAGACTGCAACCTACTTGATTATAATGTTTTGGGCACAGTTGAGCAAGAGACTCCTTGTAACACCAAATTTGAACTGAAGGCAAGGATTATGGCAGTATTCACCAACTTAAAAAAGGAGACGATTCAGAAGAGTTGCCGGAGATTCTGAAGACATCTGGAGGGTGTCATTGAAGTGGATGGCAATTTTATTGAATAAACTTATTCTTTAGTATTTCAAGATATTTTTGTGCAATTTCGGTAAATATATCTGTTAAAGAGATGTCAGTATTTTCATTTTTGTGTAATTTAGACGATGATTTATCTCTTGCACATATCTATATATATATATATATATATATATAAGGTCATCCCATAAGTTCTGTCCGATTTTGAATAAAGGAAACAAGTGACCAAATATTACATTTAATTACAGATTCAATCAACAATGTATTTTCCCTGATTATCTATGACTTCCTTCCATCTATTAACAAGCTTACTAATTCCATTACTGTAAAATTCTTTTGGCTTTGATTCGAAGAACTCACAAATGTCAGTTTTAACCTCTTCCTGTGTTACAAAAGCCTTGCATTTTAACATAAATTTATTTTTGTTCTTTCATTTCTTGCTTGACAAAGATTTGTCATGTCAGATAAAATGACATTTTGTTGTGACAGCTGTCATATTAACATTTAATTTTTATTTGGCAAATTTGACATGGTTTTGTTTATTGTTTTTTAACATTGAAAAGGGGAGAAAATAAAAAAACTTTTCTTTTTTCAAGAAAAAATGCTAAATGACTTCAGCACACAAAAAAAGATTTCTGTGAAGATACTGTGAATGATGGAGTATGTAAAAAGGAGTTATAAAGTTCCATGCTTTAGTTTCTGATTGAACAATGCTCCACACTTGGGCAGACTAATTGTAATAAAGTAGTAATAAACTTAACACTTTAGTTAACCAAGTAGAGAAAATGATACATTAGGTTCCATATAAATTTTTATATAAATGTTGAAACCTCATTCGTTTGAACACTCTAGGATAACACCTTATTAATTATGATACATTTAAGTAGCAAGAACATTATATCCAATGGACTTTCTCTTTGATTTTGGTGTACAAGTGTCTAACAGTTCAGTTCTAAACTGAACTGTTAGACTACCCACACAGATGATTTTGTTATAGTGGTGAAAGCTTGTTCAGAACCAGCCCCACTTTCTGAAGATCTGTTAACAGAGAAATCATGTACAGTGTATCACAGAATTTCCAAATAGCCTGTCTCATATCACAAAGTTTAACCTTTCAGGAATAATGGTCAAAGCCTAAAGATATACATATAATGTTTAACATTACCCTCTTTGGAAAGATATGTTTTTCCTTTTTCCAAACTAGCTGACAACCAAGGCAAGCGAGGCTAATCTGCCCCGCTTTTTAACTCCTAACAAGAGGAAGATGGATTCAAACAACACAATTTTGCCCATTTATCTTATGCCTTTTTCTAATCTGAGTATGACAGAATTTGATCCACTCTTCAGGAGATATGATGGTAACACACATTAAAAGCAAGTGTCATTTACTTTGTAATGCACAAAATCTACATGTTGTTTCTGTTTAGCGGCATATCAACCACTATGGGTTATTTAATGCCAAAATCTAAATATTTTGATTGGTTTGGATTGGTTTAGAGGCATCTAGACACCTCTATGGGTTATTTAAAGCTGAAATCTAAATATTTTGTATGCAATTTTATTAATTTTTTTTATTGTTTATTTTTTTTTTGGAGGAGGGGGATAATGGTTTTAGTGATACAAGTCTTACTAATTAACCCATAGCTGTGAGAAGTAGATTCATGCCTTTTCTCAAAGGTATTTGTGCATAAGTGAATATAACGAATTGCATCTTGACTCTGGAATTAACAATTCCAAGCCATTATCCACTGCACCACCTGCACATACAGGCTGGTATTCCCAAGTGGTCACCCATCTGGGTCCTGACCAGACTTCTATGGGAACTGTGGTTTCAACATGTGCCCATAAGGCTACAAAATGTAAGGTGAATATCTCTTACCTGTCAACTCTCTTTAAAGTACAAGTGGATATTGAGTCAGCTGTATGCATACTGAAATTCACAAATATCTTCGGTAAGAGTTAAAGTATTATTCTATACTCTTTGACACATTTTGGTTAAATGCAGTGAACCTTTTCGTTTCAGGTTTTTCCTGATGAGTTCCATTTGCAGACTCTAAATGGTTTCTTGCGTGCATGTGCAGAACTTCAACAAGCTGTCAATATCAACAATATCATCATTGCTCTGATTGAAAGGTGAGTGACTTCTCCAGTGGCATAGGTAGAGTGTGTGCCACCCAAAGCAACCCTAAACTTTGACACCAACTCCTACCCCCACAGAAAAAAAAAAAATGCATATTACACAGTGACTCCCTCTAAAATTATAAAACTAATTTATATACCATTATATTACTTACACATACTCAAATATATATTATGCTTTAAATTCACACCAAACATACTTAAACGTTATCAGTAATAGTTAAAAAGCAAAAACGACATATGGGGAAAAAGTGTAAAAAAGTGTAAAAAAAAAAAAGAAATTAAGACCATCTTCATTTCAGAAATTAAAATTACTAATTTCTATAAAGTAACTTTTTTTTTTCTTTTTTTTTTTTTTGCATCGTCAAAAACTATTTCATCTGTCAATTGTTGCTCTATCGCCCGTAGATAGGACAATACACCTGCCATAGTTTACATTACTTGAAATTGAAAATATCTTCAACTGTGAGTACTGTCCCCCGACATTAAAACCACTTTTATTTCAATACATGCTAATAGCCTACAGCAGACACAAAAGTGCCACTCAGGGCAGACCGGCTTCCCCCCTCCCGACTAGCTATGCCACTGGATTTACTCCAGGACATGTATTGCTGTCTGGCTAGGCAGGCTCAACAGTACCTTTTACCCTGAATATAAAGGCTAATTATTTAATATAAAATGTCAAATTTTTAATTTGGTAAGATTTGTTAGTTAATGAACTTTATTTTTTCTGCCTGGATTTCTGGGATTAGAAGTTATCATTATTTGTTGTTATTTTTATTTGGACTAATATCTTCATCTTTCTTGTTATTATCGCAACATTTTCAAAATTTACTGACGTTTACTTGGATCAACAGATGACCAGATGGCGCAACATCCAAGATGTGATAGTAACAACGAAGATGAAGATATTAGTCTGACTGTAAATAATAAATTCAATATATTTTATAATTCTGTAAATGTTTTTTATTTCCATTTGGACAGGCTTAATTCTGTTATGTCTTTCAATTTTTGTATGTTGTGGATGCTGCTCCAGGCTGTATTTGATAACTGCGTATAAAGGCAACAAAAACTTTTTTTTTATCCCTCTATAAAAAATGAAATTTTTCTCTCGTTTCCATTAGCAGAATATTACTGAAATTTCTTTTCAAATATCTAAAGAAGAAATTAGTGGCTGGCTTTGGCAAACAAAACAACCAAAAAAAGTAACCCAGACAAGCTCTTTTCTATAAATGTCAGCAGCTCACACAAATTTTGTTTGACAAATTGTGGGCACCTCGCAAATATATAAGTTCTTGCTGTTTGATAGGTGTTTTTATTTATTTTTCTCTCTCTAGCTAGTAACCTGTTAGTTGAGTTGGAGACTCATCTGACATGTACAGATTTTGGTTTACTTTCAGTTGTCTACCATAATTTTATTTCTTTTGCTCCCAATGTATCATTATATCAGCCATCTTTCTGCGACAAAGACTTTTACTGACACTTTCTAAATCGTTTAACTGTCTACTCTAGTCACGTGTCTAGTGACTATATACACCATGATGTGATTTTGTATATCATTTTATTTTAAAAGGGGTTACTTTGTCTGCCAGTGAAAAAAGAAGTCTTACTTGAGTTCTTGGTTTATATAGAGAATGTCCTGCAAATTTCTGTGCCACCTCAACCAATCATTGACTTTCTGACTTACATATAGGCCAAGTGTCCAGAACCACAGGACTTGTAGTCTTCTTGTTCACTCCAGTGTGTGAAGGATATTTTTCTGACCTTATGACCTACAGATTTGCGGATTTTTGTTCTTATTTTTGCCATTTCTAGAACTCTTCAGCTACAGTGATGCAAGTTTGTTTTCACAATAAATTAGTCAACCAATGTTGGGAAAATTCATAAACATAAGTTTCTACTTGATAATAAAATGTATATTTTCTTGGAAGCAGCCTCATAAAGTGGGAGATCACTTTCCTGTTATTATTGATCCACCCCCTTCCAGAATTACTACACAGTCATTTTTTCTATGCAGTTCCATACTTTGAATAAAATCAGTATTAAATGTTGGTAACATTTTTAAGGATGTATTTATACAAGCAATATCTTGTGTGAGATTCAAATTATAATATCTATCTTACTGTTCTCTTGATTATTATTCTTGCCCCTTAATAATGTTTCTCATTTTTTTTCTTATTCTTTCACACTCTGTAACTCCTTGTGTCTTAGTGGCTCTACTGCCTTGCATGTGATAAAAAAATTTCAAATTGTTATTGTATCAGGTTTTATTATGTAAACAAAGTGCAAAATAAATTTATAACTAAATACAAGATATAAACTGTTGTATTGTGTTCTACGACACGTGATCAGTAGTCAACTTCCACCTGTCTCTTTACTATACACTTTATTTCTCTTCTACTTAACATATACCAATAGGTACAATCCTATTTACCAATCCATTACATATACCCATAGCAACATTTAATTAACACCATATACCTGAATAAGTTTTTTTTTTTATTATCTTATATGTTAATCTGGGCTTCTTGGCATTCTATAACTGTCATCAGTCTTTCAATCATTTTATTCATTTTTTTATACTGTTTTGACTTTGCCATGACTTGCAGTGGTTTTTATTATTTCTCAGAAATTATCTTTGCTTGAATAGTTTTCAATACATCTCTTTCAATAATGAACCACAAGTCTTCTATTCAATTATTATATTGAGAAGCTAAGCACCATTCCATTAGTTTGGTGTCTTTGAAGCAACTTTATTTTTTGTTCAGTATCCCAGATTCTTTCAAGAAAGAATAAAAGAATTGCATACTAGGCTTTTTGTCTTTGCTAATAATGATGATTATTTTCTTAGCAAATAAATTTGATTTTTCTAACATTCAAACAGGATTTTTGTTCCATCTCCAAAAATGTGACATTACTTTCCAAACAACATACCGCATCCTGTCAGCACGTCTACCATCAAGGAGTAAAAGAATTAGTTTCATTTTGGGCTTTTCTCTTTGCTAATAATCATAATCATGTTCATGACATATAAATTTGATGTTTCTTACATTCGAACAGGATTTTTATTTCTCCAAAAATGCGACATTACTCTCCAAACATCATCATGCTCTATCCTGGAAGCACATCTATCATCAAGGAATAAAAGAATTATTTTCATCCTGTGCAATCTTTGCTAATAATGATTATGTTCTTGACTAATAAATTTAAATTTTATGACATTTTAACTAATTTTTATTGTCTGCAAAAATATAGCATTATATTCTGAAATAAGCCAACCGATATGCTAATATTTTCCTGCTTTTAAAGTGTCGAGCTTTCACTTGGAAAGCTTATAATTTTGGAATTTTTTGATGATTCAGACTTTGTTGTTATAAAATTTTTATTTTATTATTCTTTATTTTTTCTTCAAGGTTAGCTCACTATGCTCAGAATGAAGAAAGCACTGGAATCCCTGCAGACATTCCTCTTTTTGACATTTTCACACAGCAGATTGCTTTAATTATACAGGTCTGTACAATTCCAACAATAATATATGGTCATTGGTCCATCATAGAAAAACTAATTTTTCTTTTAATATACAACAGTAAATAAATATACGTCGGGATTAATTGCAAAGTGTTTATTTTACACAAACATTTGTTTTTTAATATAATCTATTTGCCAATGCACTTAATTCCCTGGTGAATATTAATCACAATAATCAAACATTATACAGTGAAAATTTCAAATCAAAATTCATTTAATAAATATGGGTCAGACTGCAGACTCATTGATGTGCTTTTGTATAAAATTATGGTTTGTAGTTTGAAAATCGAGTATTTCAAAATGCACACATACAGAGATTAATTAATAAATTAATTGCTTTAAAATTATAATTAATTAATAAATTAATTTATTAATTAATAATTAATAAATTAATTGCTTTAAAAAAATTATATAATTATTTACTTGCAAATTTTTATTTTTATCACAATGTTTTGGCTATTGTTCCTCCAACCTTCATCAGGTGCTTCTCAATCTGGGTAACTTTCAGGGAATTTCAAACTAAACCCTTTATGTAATATATGGGGGTAGTTTGTTCTCATTCCACTGACCAGAACCACTCTGTAATCAACTGCTATGAGCAGAGTAGTATTTATATGCTCTAAGAAGTATTTGTCAATACCATGTCCCTTCAGGACGTAATGATCACAACTGTCCACAGATTCCTTTTTTTCTTTTTATTCTCTGTGAATTGCTATGGTTTCTTGGGAAAGATAGTGGAGTGGTTTCCCGTTGCCTTCTCCACTGTGTCCATTCAATACATAGGCCATCATGGCTCTCCAGATGCCTTTTTTCTTTATTCTCTGTGAATTGCTATGACTTCTTTTGGAAAACAGTGGAATGGTTTCCCGTTGCCTTCTCCACTGTGTCCATTCAATACATAGGCCATCATGGCTCTCCAGATGCCTGTTTTCTTTATTCTCTGTGAATTGCCATGACTTCTTTTGGAAAATAGTGGAATGGTTTACTGTTGCCTTCTCCAGTTTTGAATTTGGGATCAGCTAGATAGTATTGGTTGCACTTTCTGGCCAAGAAATAATAATAATAATAATAATTAGAAAAGGATTGGAGAAAAGTGAAGAAGTGGAGTAGGAGTAGGAAAGCAGTAAGAAACATTAAAACAATGAAAATTAGATGAAAGAAATAAATTATATTTTAGATACACTGATTAAAATAATGTAAACTTCTGCCTGGCAAATAAAAAAAAAAAAAAAAAAAAACCTTACACCTCAAACTCATGCTCACTCGACTGCAACAGTAAATGTCTGCACAGATACAAAATAGACATCATAAATAATTTCATAAGTATTGCATATTTAAGATCCTCTATAGCGACTCGAATTGAGGAATCAAATTCCAGTCGAATCCATTACATTCACTTACGTACTAATACCCTTGGGAAAGGTATGAATCCTCTTCTTACCCCAGCTATGTGTAAATAGCAGGACAGACCGGGTTCTATAGCCTTGGATGGCAGCTGGTCTACTGCAGAAAGAAATGGTAACCTACTGTGGGGAAAAAAAATCTGCCTTGTCAGTCATGTATCAAAAGATACATGATCACCTAAGCGTATATCACGCATGGCACATAACTGACTGATACACACAAGTTTGAAAACATCAAACATTATCAATAATTTACCCAGCTACATAATAGTTAAACTAACCTTAGAAAAAATAAAATTAACAGTAATACAAATAATACAACAACATTAAATTATTCTATACAACTTTGTAATAACTGCAAACTAGGCAAAAAAATTAAAAAAGCCTAATTCATCGATACATATCACCTATTGACAAAAACAGATAAAACTTGTTACAAAAACTAAAAACCTTCAACATGATCACCACCAATGATGCAAAAAATAGAATTAAAACTTAAATAAACCAATGTTGTCTCTGCATTCACTTATCCACTAGAAGAACGTCTCTCTCATAGCAATTGAAACAACAACAACAACAACAAAAAATAGATTGGTTACACAACTACTATATTATCATGCCAATTAACTTGACATCTATCATATAAAAGCTCTGTTAAATTGCAGAATCACCAATCAGCACAAAAAAAAATCAACAAAATAATCTGACAGATCTTTACCAATAATACAAAAATACTATATTACTATAGGTTGTTTTTTTTTTGTTTTGTTTTGTTTTTTTTTTGTTAAGTGGGCCTGATACATCTGTGGAATGTGTGCCATAATGGATAGCATCTGAGAATGAGAAGTTGGAGAGCTGAGTTCAAATTCCAGTTGAGTTTGTTATATATTTTCACAAATACCCTTGGGAAAAATATGACTCCATCTCTTCTTTCAGCTATGGATAAATAGGACAGACTGGACCCTATAAGCCTTGGTTGGCAAACAGTCTAGAAGGAAATTTCTGAAATCAAACCAGCCTGGAGAGGGTTGGTCTCTCTCAGGCTAACTTGCCTAAAGATACTAAATAGCTGTTATGGTTGCAGTACATGTAGTACCCTTACAACCCTCAGAGGTTACAGGACTTGTGATCATCCATGGCTGACAACATTTTTCATAGACTGTTCTTTTTCTGACAGTAATTATACCCCTAGAAGTTACCATTTTCAAAGGTTTTTCATTGAACCGAACACATCTGTCAGAAGATAGATCCTAGTAACTCCCTGTCCAGTGTCTTCACAAGTACCTTCAACCAACGAATCAAAAAAGACCATTATAATGAAACATCATATTGTTTGATAGTATCAAAAATGACCAGTTTCTTGATTGGCTAATGTGGTAATGCAAATGTTATATTTATTTGTATATATTATTTTTTAAAAGTTACTGCAGCTACTTGAATAAGAAAACTTAGACAGTAGATCAAAGTTGGATTTTTCAACCTGAGCGATAAGTTGTCAATGGTCAAGTTTGCTTTCATTTGTTCTTTAATATGGTTGTAGCAGCAGCTGCCATTGTCGCTGTATAAATCGGCATTATTTGTTACCTTCCTTTGATACTTTGTACTCTATCACAAAGTCAGTTTATGAACCAGTAACAAACTTTGATCAGACAATTTTGGTATGCGTTTGAATATTAGCTGCACAGGTGGGCAATGGAAAATTTTTCCATGTGAAGGTGGCAATGATGCAAAAGAGGATGGGAACCTCTGAGTTAAAACTACATTGTTACACCCGGTTTCATTTTCAGGAATTCTTTAGATACCAATATTCTTTGAATGTTCCATCATGTAGAAAAATAGCTTGTGTTTTCTTCTGTTTTTTTCCTTTTCTTATCCAAACTCATTTGTGTTTAAATTCATAGTTCTTTATTCCTTCTAGTTTCTTCTTTATTCCTTTTCAGAATCGGCCAGACATGCCAGCTGAAGATATTGTAGCTTTGCAGGTGGCTCTTATTAAATTGGCTCTTAAATGTTATCCTGACAGAGTGGATTATGTTGACAAAGTTTTAGAAACAACTGTGGAAATATTCAACCGTTTACAGCTAGAACAGTAAGTAAAAATATTTTTGGTAATAAAAAAAATTTTTAATTTATTTTGGTGCACAGCAGCTATTATCAGCCATTATTAACAATGTTAAATGCTGGAACCTAAGCCCCACTTTTCAGTATTCTGTTTCTGGGAAGTTTGGGTAAATTTCAATATATAAGAATTACTTCTGCAACAGCACAACTCAACAGTGAAGAGTAGCTACAAAGCTAATATAATGGTAAACAACAAATTTAAATAAAGACCTAAGAATTACTGCCAGTTTCATGCTTAGGCCAACCTTCAAGATTGTTGAAAATAGATTGACTTAGTTTGAAATTAGCATTTGCATCTCATTTTAATTACAAGAAATATAAGCAGTCAATTGCTATACCTCCCAAAGAGTGGATGAATGGATCCGTCTACGAAGGTCCGGAGTCGGGATGCTGAAGGTAACATCAATCAACTAAGTTACAATCTTTTACTTGTATCAATTATATATGTGTATAGGGACAGCAGATCATTATTCAAATGTATATCGTTAAATATTACAGATGATGGATGTCTAGTTTGATCATGAGCCATTCTAAGCTTTATATTGTGGCTTTAGTTTTGGGAGAAAATAAAGACAAAAACTGTCCAACATTAGATATTTGGATTATGCTGTTGAACATTCTAAGCTTTCAGCAACCATGAGCCATCATCAGAATGGTTGTATGGACATTACAACAGGTGTTCACCATCAAAGATGATGTCCTGTTATGGTTACATAAAGTTTGCTATGCAACGATAATGTTCACAGAATAGTAAACGCAGATCATAAATTTGTAATGCGGTTCTATGGCGCCGTACATGACCACACAAGAGAAAGAAATGTTATCAACAGAACCATATGCTTAAATGCATTGTAATATATTGTGACTAGTTTGAAATGTAATTTTGTTGAGTGTGGATTGCTTTGTTTTAATGTAGATGGCCTCCAATATCTAAAGGTTCTTTTTACTGTGTGTATGTGTGAGTATTGTGTTATCAACTAATATCTGTCTAATATTATATACATGGCTATGTTTTTCTAAGAAACTAAAGCCACTATATCAAGGTTAAACATAATAGACATTTGTTGTCTGTTATATTTATTTTCAAACATATATTGTTAAATATATATATATATATATATATATACACACACACACACACACACACACAGTGTTTTAAAAATGACGGAATACAGTCTTTTCTTTAAAAGGAACCTTTTTCATACAACACTTCTTCAGAAAGTTGAAAAAAAAATTTATTACTAAACATTTTAGTAATAAATATATTTATTTCTTATTACTTAAATATTTAATAAATTTATTTCAGTTGTGGCTTCTTATTTACCCTCTCTGCACATTTTCAGTTTCACAGTTTATGCTTTGGGTTTTTTACCCAATGAATCTTTCTAAAGAGGTGCTGGACGAAAAAGGTTCCTTTTTAAAGAAAAAGAATGCACTCCATCATTTTTAAAACAACATATAAATTCTGTGGTATCAAATTTTTGTTCATGTATATATATATATATAATTTCTGTATATACAGGGGTTGGACAAAATAATTGAAACACTTGTTAAATTCAAAGAAAATTTATTTAATATGGAGTTGGTCCTCCTTTAGCCTCACATACAGCTTTAATGCGTCTAGAAATGGAGTCATACAGCTTCCTGACTTCATCCAGAGGAATTTTCAGCCATTCTTCCATTAACGCCTGCTCCAGCTCTTTAAGACACGACAGTAGAGGATAGCGGCTCCTAACTTGTCGCTCCAAAATGCACCACAAATTTCCAATAATATTGCTATCTGGAGATTGGGGAGGTCACTCCATGTATTCTAGCTCATTTTCATGCTCTTCATACCAATTCTTAACCACTCGAGCGGTATGTATTGGAGCATTATCGTCTTGGAAGATGCAGTCATCATCAGGGAATAAAGTCTGGGCCATTGGATGAACATGATCTCCCAAAATGTTCAGCTAATTTTTTCTGTTGATTCTTCTATGCAGGGCAACTATTGGACCGAGACATTTCCATGATATGGCGGCCCAAACTATCACTGATCCACCTCCATGCTTCACTGTTGGAAGAAGGCAGTCAGTGTTGTAAGCTTCTTTGGGCTGCCTCCACACATAAACTTGCCCTGAAGTTGGGAAAAGAGAAAAACTGAACTCATCTGAGAATATGACTTGCTTCCATTGGTCTGCAGACCAGGCATTGTGATCTCTGCACCACTTCAACCTCTTCTGAATATTGCAAGTGGAGAGAAGAGGTTTCCTTATGGCAACTCTTCCATGATATGCAGACTTATGGAGCTCATGATGAACAGTTTTAGTAGAAACTGGACTATTCAGATGATTATTCAACTCAGCAGTCACTTTGGCCGCAGTAGTCCAATGATTTTTTTGCCACATTGCATTTCAATGCACGTCTGTCTCTGTCAGTAAGTTTGCAAGTCCGGCCCGAATTGCTACGGTTGCTAGAGGTTTCGCCCTGTTTCTAGAATTGCGTCAGTTCTAGATATGGTAGCTCTTGAAAAACCAAACAGTTCAGCAACCTTAGGGATCAAGGCTCCTGCTATGCGAATTCCAACAATTTGCCCATTTTCGAACTCAGAGACGTCACGCATTTAGCTTAAATTTTACTAAATTCTAAAAATAAATAAGACAAAGGGAGTAAATTACATAAATAAACGTATTTACAATAGATATAACCTGCAATTACGAAGTTTTAAAGTTCTTAATATAGTAGGTCTTTGAAATATAGAAGTGGAATTTGCACCGGTTCCAATTATTTTGTCCAACCGCTGTACATTATTTTTATAGATACAAATATTTAAGTAAATGCTTTGTTGATAATAAACAGTATTAAAACATTTACCGGCCTGAACGTCCAAGAATTTTCATAGAAAATATGTGTCCTCCGACAGGAATTGTTTGAGAGAAATCATGGGAAATTTGTAGTTTAAAAACAGTAATTTGATCTTGTTAACCAGATGCTTCTTCTGTAGCTAAATGGTATAGCACGTCAGGCTATATGACAATTCCGCCTAGGATACAGGTTCAATTCCTGCTGGAGGACACGCAATTTCTATGAAATTTCTCAGACATTCAAGCCGGTAAAAGTTGTTAATACTTTTCATTATAAACAGAACATTTACTTAAATATTTACATCTATAAAAATAATGTATATACAGAAAATATATTAAAAAAATAATTGTTGGACTTAGTCCATTTCATAATATATATGATGGTAAGTCAAAAATTATTTGCATTTATGCCATAACTTATCATGTTTGTTAAATGTTTGTCACATTACCTTCTGCTCATGAATGTTTATTATAGTTGATACATTGGGGTCATGGGACCAAAGTTTGAGTTTGATCACACTAGTTTACTTGCTGCTGTTACAGTATAAACATGCCCACGCTGCTAGCAGTGTGAACCAAGGAGGAACAAAGAAATTTTTCTTTTTCTTTTCTTTTTGTCTTTCTTTTTCTTTTCTTTTTGTCTTTCTGTTTCTTTTCTTTTTGTCTTTCTGTTTTTTTTCTTTTTGTCTTTCTGTTTCTTTTCTTTTTGTCTTTCTGTTTCTTTTCTTTTTGTCTTTCTGTTTCTTTTCTTTTTGTCTTTCTGTTTCTTTTCTTTTTGTCTTTCTGTTTCTTTTCTTTTTGTCTTTCTGTTTCTTTTCTTTTTGTCTTTCTGTTTCTTTTCTTTTTGTCTTTCTGTTTCTTTTCTTTTTGTCTTTCTGTTTCTTTTTGTCTTTCTGTTTCTTTTTGTCTTTCTGTTTCTTTTTGTCTTTCTGTTTCTTTTTGTCTTTCTGTTTCTTTTTGTCTTTCTGTTTCTTTTTGTCTTTCTGTTTCTTTTTGTCTTTCTGTTTCTTTTCGTCTTTCTGTTTCTTTTTGTCTTTCTGTTTCTTTTTGTCTTTCTGTTTCTTTTCGTCTTTCTGTTTCTTTTCTTTTCGTCTTTCTCTTTCTTTTCGTCTTTCTCTTTCTTTTCGTCTTTCTCTTTCTTTTCGTCTTTCTCTTTCTTTTCGTCTTTCTCTTTCTTTTCGTCTTTCTCTTTCTTTTCGTCTTTCTCTTTCTTTTCGTCTTTCTCTTTCTTTTCGTCTTTCTCTTTCTTTTCGTCTTTCTCTTTCTTTTCGTCTTTCTCTTTCTTTTCGTCTTTCTCTTTCTTTTCGTCTTTCTCTTTCTTTTCGTCTTTCTCTTTCTTTTCGTCTTTCTCTTTCTTTTCGTCTTTCTCTTTCTTTTCGTCTTTCTCTTTCTTTTCGTCTTTCTCTTTCTTTTCTATTTGTCTCTCTCTCTCTTTGTCTCTCTCTTTGTCTCTCTCTCTCTCTCCTTGTCTCTCTCTCTCTCTCTTTGTCTCTCTCTCTCTCTCTCTCTCTCTCCTTGTCTCTCGCCCTCTTTCTCTCTCTCGCCCTCTTTCTCTCTCTCGCCCTCTTTCTCTCTCTCGCCCTCTTTCTCTCTCTCGCCCTCTTTCTCTCTCTCTCTCTCTCTCTCTCTCTCTCTCTTTCTTTTTTGTTCCCCCCTCTTTTTTTCCTTTTTTCATCCCCTATTTTCTTCCCTTTTTTCATTTTTCCTTTGAATGTGTTGTGTCACTGGATAACGTAATTGTTCTGCCTGAGTCATTTAGACATATAACACTGTCTGTTTCTGTTAAGGTAGGTGTTTGTATTTTGGTATTTCCTTCTCAGATTGTTTCTCTTGGTTTTTAATTTTACTTTTTATTTTTATCACTTGGCAAGTTTTGTGTTGGTTTTACCAATACTTTCATTTGTTATATATAATGTGTGTGTGTTTGATGAGAATCTTTTAAAATATAAACTTTAATTTGATATGTTTTGCCATGAAATAAAATTTTCGTGATGATTCCAATTCATCAGTAAAACTTGTCAAATTGAATTTTATAAATTCTTATATAAACTTGTAGCATCTATCTATCTGTTATTGAACTCCTTCTAGGGTTTTGGAGATAAAACCTCATAATCATATATATTCTGAAACTACATTACTCAGAGTATTTGGATAAGTATATTTCATTTTGATTGAAGGGGGTCCCCCCCCACACTGAATTTTTTTTTTCCCATTGATTTAAATTAAATTTGAACAAGGTAATGACTCCTATCCAAAATATAGGAGAACGCCAGAAGATGGAGTTCACATTCGCAAGGTCATTAATATTGAAATGCATTATTTTTCTCCATAAATTATAACAATGATTTAAAATCAATCCTCATTTTCTTACAAAAAAAAAATGTGACATGCAGCAAGGTGCAGGTAATTTAGCTAATATATATATATATATATATATATATATATATATATAGGGAAAAGGTTATAGTTGTTCCAACAAGAGAAAAATGTATATTTTTAAAAAAAGAAACCGCAAACATTTTTGGTTATAATGGTTTTATTATAAATCTTATATTTTATTCTTCATATTTCTGCTACATGTTTCTGGTCTTGTGACCTTCTTCAGGCAAATAAAAGGGATAAATTTCTTATGTTATTTTAATGTTGCCTTCATTTTCTGTATTTGTTAGTGAGCCTTGAATTCCTTTCTGGACTGTTGGTAAAAGTGAATTTCTGCCTAAGTATTAATAAAACCATTAGGTTTGGTATGAGAGGTGGTGATGATAGACGTGCTGATAAGAGATGTCTTTCTATCCCTGTGTGCATGTTCCTGTTAGCCTGCATATGTATATTCCCTCCCCATATATACATACTGTCTTATAACAAGGAATCAGCATATACATCTATGTATAGCAGAAATATGAAGAATAAATTATATATACTAAAACAAATCCACATTATAACCAAAAATGTTTGCAGTTTCTCTCTTTTTTTAATATATATATATATATACACACACACACACACACACACACACCAATTTTCCAGATCCCATAGCTTCTTTTCCATTTTTAAAGCAACAGAAATCACATTATAACAATTCAGTAATACAATTTTAACCCACTAATTATTTTTCTTTTATCTTCAATGCATCAATATCGCCAGAAACTGCACATGAGGTTATCATATGAAATTCAAATGTTTGCTTGTAATTTAGTCTTGTTTTAGAGTGTGCCGGAAGATTTTGGGGTGCGTACACACACACTTATATATATATATATATATTACGAAATGAACAAAGTCTGACAATTATTTTAAGACATTTTTATGTTTATACATTCTTTTTATAGTTACAAATATTTAAGTAAATGCTCTGTTTATAATAAACAGTATTAAACAACATTTACCGGCCTGAATGTCTGAGAAATTTTCATAGAAAATATTTGTCTTCCGACAGGAATCGAACATGTATTTAAATATTTGTATCTATAAAAAGAATGTATAAACATAAAAATGTCTTAATAAGTGGTGGGTTTATAGCAACTTGGTCACATGTACTCACTAAAAATAACATTTACAGCAATAAATATATCTTATATATAATTGTGAGTGTTTGGCTAGTGATATTTTACAAGATTTGGAATGCTGTGAAAAGAATTTTTTTTTTTTATGCAAATTTAAAAAAATGTTATTTTAAATTTTCAGCCTCAAATATGGTACCCCAGTGTCGAAGGAGTTGATGCACTTGCTGAAGATTCCTATAGATACCTACCACAATTTACTGACCGTGCTAGAATTAAAGAATTTTGGGCCACTATTTGAATGCTTTGATTATCACGGTCGTAAAACAATGAGCGCTTTCCTCATCAACAGTGCCCTTGAGAATGATACAAAGATCCCAACCCCTGACCAGGTGAGATATTTTGAACTTTGAATGTATTTAGGGCAGCCCACCAATATTTGATAGGATATCTACTTGGTAGTAATATTTCCATTGTACTAGTTTTTGGCTAGTCTTTTCAACTTTATCACAACTTGATTGACTGTTTTAGTGGGAAGTTTATTATAAAGTAACTTGCATTTAGACTTTAACCTGCCTTAACTATCCTTACAATGCCTTCATCAGTTCAACCACAGAAACCTGTAGATTGATGGGATACAAATCTTGCAGTGATAATACCATCTATACTCCAAGTATTGGCATTATATTAGGTTTAAATAAAAGATAGTTGTGCTTATCACAATAATATAAGTACAAAGCGAACACCAAGTGTTTCAGCTCGGTCATCTCTTTCATATGTATTTAAATGATTTTTTTTTATAATTATCAATTTTTTTTTTTTTTATGAAGAATTTTTCTGTTCATTATGATTCCTGTTGAGCTACCTTCACTTTCACACAACCTTGGGAAAGATATGAACCCATTTCTCTTTGCACAAGCTATGGGTTAAATAATAGGCTAACTGGGCTCTTTTGTCTTGAGGTGACAACCAGTCTAGAAGAAGGAAAACTCTGAATATTTTTTTTTTTCTGGTATTAACTATCAATTTCTGTTATATTATACACACCACAACATTCTACACACACACACACACAAAATCAACCTAACATCAATAAATTGCGATCACAAAGTATGAAGTTTTAATTCTAAACTCTTGAGGTGTTTATGATTAATTCTGGCCACATCAGGAGGAGCAAACTTTTAAAAAAGCCACACTTCTAGGACGCGAACTAAAGCTAAAAAAACGGCATGTCTCACATCCCAGCTGAGAGACTCCGATCTGAGGTGGCCAGAATTAATCATAAACACCGCAAGAGTTTAGAATTAAAACTTCATACTTTATCTGATCGCAGCAGTTGGAAGAAAATGGGAAGAGCTGATCTAGTCACCAACATCTCCAATACTACACTTAGCACAATAGAGACTGAAACCCTTAGCTTTGGTCTAAAGTTTGCAACTGGTTTAAAAAACAACAACATTAGCAAACTGATAAATCTAAATTACAGACACAGTGATTCCGACTTCCATAAAGGTTTTACCCAAGGCATCTTAGCTGCCTCTTTGGACTGCCAAAATACGGAGTTTACTTTATCCAAGAGGTATATGAATGCCTTAATATATATATATATATATATATATATATATATATATATATGAGAGAGAGAGTTTTTTTGTTTTTTTTAAATCCTGTATTATCGGTTTCTACCTATAACCCAATAATGTTTACCAATCCATTTTTGGGATGTTGGACATCAGTGAATTGCTCCTTTTATATGCATTTTTAAATCCTGTGCTTGACCCTTTTTCATCAGTGTTTCTCTATCATAAATTGTTCACACCACATATCAGGTTGGAGCAAAATGTCATAGCTTGAATCAAATCTAACTTTATTAACCAAAGTAAGCATCATTAGAATTGCTACAACGTTACCAATGATCCAACAGTGAATCTATTCAATCATAGTAAAAATTAGTGTCACAGCAATTGACAAATTGCTGGAAGACATTTTTGACAGTTACTATCGGTGTATGTTCGTCTACGGTCCAGAGAGAACTAGAAATTGGTAGGTGACCAGATTTCAATACATATCTGAATTGATTTTCATCAGGTGGTTTGTGAGTATAAATTTTTGTTATCCCACAACAGGATAGATTCCTTTCTCTTCTCCACTGTTGGTTGGAATATTTGCAACTATTCATGCATCCGTTATGAATCGGGACAATAGGACTTTGCTCCGATGTTTCACAGGGGTGGATCCGGCATTTTCAGTTAGAGGGAGCATGTTCCTCAGTAAAAATCTCAATTCATAATTTTAAATTCTGTGATCATATATATTACATTATAGAAATGAGTAGAGAGTGTTCACACACACACACACACACACACACACACACACACACACACACACACACACACACACGTTAATGGTCAGAGTTGAATCAAACCAGGAAACAGTAATATTAAAAAGTGCTCAATACATGTGTGAAAAAATAAAATAAGAGTAAAAATACCATGTAGCACTTTTAACTTTTTAAAAGTAATATATATATATATATATATATACTATATATATATATATTATATATATATATATATTATATATATATATATTATATATATATATATATATATTTTATATATATATATATATATATTATATATATATATATTTTATATATATATATATATATATTATATATATATACACACGTATAGGATTGGTGTATATGGAATAAATTCCAATAACCAACAAATACTATTCTTAAGAGTTCTCAATACAGAGTAGTGCAAATATAATTATTTGTTTGAAAATTATAACATAAATAGCAATTTGTTTCAGCACTTCTGGTCTTATCAAGTGATGGTGTTGAATGTAGAATCTAGGTCTTACATTCAACACCATCACTTGATAAGACACCAGAAGTGTTAAAACAAAATTGCTATTTTTGTAGTGATTTTATAATATATTTGTTATAATTTTTGAATAAATAATTATATATATATATATATATATATATATATATTTGCATTTTCTTTTATTTATTTGATATATGAAATTGTAAATTCAAACTTTTAGATTCAAAGTGTGATTATAATATATTACACACTTTTTTCATTATAGCTGGACATTTTCAAATTTTGATTTATTTATATTGGTAAGATTGAAATCGTTTCATAAGATTAGATTCAAGTTTATGGCAATCGGTTAATGTTGACTTAAATTTGATTACTTCTACACCACCCTGTATTAGCTTACCATGTCTACTTTGCACATAAAAATATTTTCTCAGAAATGGGGGTTTGGCATGCATCCTCTTTGACCAGTATGCAAGAGGCTTTTGTCAATGACAAAACCACCAAATGCTAATGAGGATCTTTTTATAGAATAAAGATTTGGTTTGGGGAAGATTGAGTGGGGAGCATGCTTGCTGACTCTAGAAAAATTTCTGATTCTCAAAGAAAAACAACTTTACATCAATGGTAAACACATGACCAAGGGAGAAAAAAAAGGTCTTTTTTTTTTTTCTTTTTTTAAATAAACAAGCAAATTGTGTCAAATCAAGGAGTAACTATTTCTGCATTTTCTTGACTTTGCACAGTTTTGCCAGATGTTGTCCAACTGTTCTATGGCCTACCCCCAGTTTTATTCAAGTGTTTGTTTCTGGATGAGCATCTATCACTGTCTTTAATTCTTTATTGTTCAGTGACAAATTGTGACCCACAACCAGACTTGTCTTGCAGATCCAAAACACAGGAACATTTCTTTTGGAACCAACCAAATACAATCTGTTCTGAAGCTGATTCAAGTTGATGTTAGGGGTTTAATTATACTAAAATGGTGTTTATTCATCCTTGCTTCAATAACCTAAAAAAAGGTAAAATAAAAGTAATCAAACAACACTCAAAAGAGAAAATGCTGAACTTTAAATTGAGGTATATAAAAGACCTGTCTCATTAAACAATTTAGACAAGTTTGTCATCTTCAGGGTCTTCAAGCCCCAAAACACTACAATGTGCTAATGTCGAAAGTACTCCGAAATAAAATGGATATACATCAACATGGTAATTTTCTTTCTTCCTTTAATAAGAATACTAAGGAAATCGTCCATAAGTATTGAGAGGCTCCTATTAAGAATAAGTAGACAAAACGTCTAAATTGTTTAATGAGACATGCTGGCAAAATATACACAAAAAAAATATATATATATATATATATATATATATATATATATATATATATATATATATATATATATATATGATGAAAAAAAAATTAACTGTCCACAAGAAAATGACAATTCTGTTGGTCAGAATGTTCCCAGGTTGCATACTGTGTTTTTTATATATATATATATATATATATATATATATATATATATAAACAACCCATCCACTCCACTGGACAAGGGTGGGAGTGTAAGTCCTGCAAATCTGTTTCACTCCTGGCCAATTTAAGGAAGTTGAATAGATTGTTTTAAAGTACATGTAAATATTTTCTTGTGTTGGAAGGAGATATATAGTGTGTGTGTGTGTGTGGTGCAATGGATAAATTGTCGTCTAAGTTATGCAAAAAGGAAAATAACACTGACATCTCATTTTAACAGATATATTTACCAAAATTAAACAAAGATATCTTGAAATAATAAAGAGTAAATTTATTCAATAAAATTGCCATTAGCTTCAACCACGGCCTCCAGACGACTTCGGAATCTCCTGCAACTCTTCTGGACGGTCTCCTTGTTTAAGTTGGGGAATGCTGCCATAATCCTTGCCTTCAGTTCATCTTTGGTATTACAAGGATTTTGTTGGCCTCTCACTCCACTGCATGTAATAATCAAGGGAGTTGCAGTCTGGGGAGTTAGGTGGCCAGATGTAATGGGTGATGTGGTCGCAGAAATTGTCTGACATCCATGACTGGGTTCTCCTGCTTGTGTGGCATGGTGCAGAGTCCTGTTACCAGACATAGGTATGGCAGCACTACCTCCTCAAGGCACTTGATGTAGGCCTCTGTGTTGGGTCTGAGGCCCTCACCAACAAATTCAGGAGTTCTTATCAGAATGGTCAGAGTGAGTTTTCCGAGCTGCCGTACTTTGGTAATCACCATTAGACTCTTCCAACTCTTTCTGAATCCTCTGCACTGTTCTCAGATTGACACCCAAACACTCTGAATTGTTCATATTGGAGCTTCCAGCATGAAGGCCAAGCAGTACAACGTTGTTTCCAAATTTCTGGTGGAATCAATTACATTATGGTGCTCTTTTTCTCACAGATGGTGTCCAACTGACTCTACTATACAGTGCAGTTGACAAAATCGAAAAGAAACAACGCGCATATGTAAAATTAAAAAATATAAAATGGCGACACCCTGTATGTATGTGATATATATTATACATTAGAATATGAAAGTATCCACTACAAAATTTCAAATTTAGTTTCAATGTTTAAATTAAATGTCTCTTCAGGTGGTTAACAATGATGGTAATAAACAATCTTATTTAAAATTGCAATTAATGAAACAGCCCTTCACATTCCATTTTTGTAAAATTTTCCATAAAAGGTAAAAAGGATTTATATAAAGAAAAAGGAAAAAAATAAATCAATAAAAGAAAAAAGAAAGAGGAAAAAAAAAATAGGCAAGAGAAAGCATAAGAAATTAACCGTACTACCAAGAGAATAGACGAAAAAGGAAGGCAAAAGAAATAGAGGAGTATATTCAAAATTACACAGATATTTATTGCTCTACTTTTGTTTTGTGCCCTGTTTTAAATTAATGTTTTGAATGTTGTAATTTTATTCTTCATTCTTTATATATATGAGATTACACTGAAAACATGTAAAAATCACTACACAATTACAGTCGTGTTTCTTTTAAATGTTACAAACATTGGAATTGTACTCTATTCATTCTCATCGTACCTGGAGATTGATATATATATATATATATTATAAATTGATTTAAAAAACAACCGTAAATTTTAAAAAATAAGTTACTCCAAAATTCGCTTGACGAGGAAATGGCACTAATGTCTTTGGTTTAATAACAAAATTAAATTCAGGGGCTTTAGCTTCCATTTCTGAAACATGGTTATCACTGTGTAGCGAAAAAAAACATTTTAAATCAATTAATTTATTTTAAATCAATTAATTTATAATATTAATGCTCTGTAAATTTACATTGAGCACTATTGTGTAAAAATAAAAATATCTATAAGAACACCGGATTTTATATCTTACTGTTCTTTCTTTTTATTTATATATATATATATATATATATATATATATATATATATATATATATAATTGCATAGAAAAAAAATGTTGACTTACCTTGTTGATCAGAACATTTCTGTGTAACATGGTGATAAAAAAAGAAAACACTTGTCCACTGTATGACTTCTTTACTCCATTCACTAATGCTTTTCTTTTCTACTGTGCTTGTGGCTGCTATTAAAGCTTTGCTGTCATTTCTCTTTCTTTATCAATGGCTTCCACATTGTATTTATTTCTGTACTTGGCCTACTGAGAGGGTCCTCAGCCTAGCATGTAGACCGATTCTTTTAGACATCTGACTCTCCAGTGTTCTACTGGAGAGTCAGATGGTATTCTGGTATCTGAAGCTCTCTTTTCCATGTCAAGTAATTTATGAACAAAACATTTTACAGATGCTTTTATTCTTTTTTTTTTTTTTTTTCTTGTAATTAGGTGGATACAATACTGAACATAGTTTCCATACTGATAGTAGACCAGAGTGATCAGCCTGATGAGCCAGATGACCCTGAGGATTTTGCTGAAGAGCAAGGCCTGATGGGAAGATTCATACATCTGATGGTGTCTGATGATCCCAACCAACAATTTCATGTAAGCTATACTTAAGCTTTGTTTACACAAATAGTTTTTGAGTTAAACCTATTTTGATTTGTAAAGTTTTATAATAGTCTGAAATTGTCTCAAAATATATGTGGCACAAATATATATCTAACATTTAATAAAAAAAAAAATTATGACTTTAATAATATCCTTGACTATTGTAGCGTTAATATTTCCAATGTAGCAAATGAAGTTGGCTAACATTATCCAAAATCATTTGTCTAGTCAGGGTGGCATATTTTTGAAAGCCTGACACTACAAAATTTTGAATTGACTTTCCTCTCATTGGTAACCCATGTTTTGTTTTTTTAAATTGGTATCGACTCAAAGGGGTTGCAGTATGTAGAAGAATTAGGAATAAACATTAATAATGAGAGAAAAGAGTAATCAAGAGGACAGTAGATAGTGATTGACATTGCATTTAAGTTTGTGCAGATTAAAATTGGCTGGAACACATGGAGCTGGGAGGGAGTTCCACAATTGAGAAGTGCAAGAAAAGAAACTGTTAGCATAGAATTTATGGTTACATCTAGCCAGCTGAACTGTAAATTGATGAGATCTCGACGCCAGTCAAGTACTGTGCAAAAGTGTAGGTACCATAGCAAAGAGCTCATCTAAACAATTACCATGAAAGTATTTATAGAAAAAACACAGTTAGTTTTTTTTTAAAAGTAGCCCAAAATGTTGGATATAGAAAAATTAAAAATTTAGTAACACTGGTATTTCAAAAGTAGCTATTATTGCAACTGTGCCCGCAAGTGGTCTAGTGTGGGTGGGGCAAGAAGAGTGACTACACCAGGTGCTAAATTTTTAGATGCACAAAAATTTAATTAGGTTTAAAAAAATATGTTTGAAACTAGAATTTATAACAGCACATGTCTAAAATGGGGATACAAGAGCTTAAATTTCCCCAGGTGCTCAAAATCTATGCTATACTACTCTCTATTAGTATGTTTTCTATAGAGTAATATATGGAATCTACTACGTTAAAAAATGTGAGGGTTTTTTTTTGGGGGGGGGGGGGTTTGTTCTAAAACAAAACTGACCCACCACCCCTATTTAATCTTTAATAACACTGGGCTCTCAAAAGTAGCCATTCTAGAAAATATTCTTGTAAGCATGTTTTCTAGAATAGAAAAATTATAGGGAATTTATTATGACAAAAAAATAAGATCAGCTTGTTAAGTGGTTGTAAAATAAAACTGATACACAGTTGAATGCCCACTTATTTTGACAATTTACTATTTATCAAGGTTGATAGACTGGGCTATAAATTGTAAGTTGGGCTACATACTAACTATTGAATTGGCTGTTTCTCATTAGTAACCCAAGTTAGGCTGTTTTAAAAGTAGCTCTTCCAAAATTGCAAGTAGTGAAAACCAAAATTTAGTAGCACTGGGCTTTCAAAAGTAGTTCAGTCTGGCAATCCTGCATCCAATGTCATTCAAGGAAAAAGATAAAATTTTAAATAAAAAAAAAAATAGAGAAGAGTGTAATGGGAATTTTTATGATTTTTTTTTTTTTACTTGTAGAAATGTGATTTTATATATATATATATATATATATATATATATATATATATATATATATATATATATATATATATATATATATATAATTAGAGAAAAATAAAGGTCATTTATTCCTTAACTAGAATCCAGTACATTTATTTTGTATAACAGAATCAAATTTAGGCATATCTTTAGTTTGGTTTTGATGTTTCTTTTGGTTTTTAAAAAAAGATTTTGTATTAAAATTATTGAACAAATATTTGTTTAATGTTTCTGTTTATTCCTTTTTACAATACGTATTTTTTGACCATTTCAGTAAATGTATGTGCTTTTTTTTTTTTTTTTTTTTTTTTGTTTCTTGTTTCTTGATAATTTTCTACATTCCTTAATTGGTAATTTATTTTCTAAACATATTTTAATACTAGAACGTTATTTTTTTTCATTTAAAATTTTTTTTCATTTAAAATTTTTTTCCTCATTCCAGATTCTAAACACAGCTCGTAAACACTTTAGCAATGGTGGCAATGCTCGGATCAAATACACTCTACCTCCTATTGTTTTTGCTGCTTATCGTTTGGCTTTTCTTTACCATTCTCTCCAGAACGAGGTAAGTAGATTTTTTTATATAGATAACCACATGCTTTCCAAATAAACCTTATGACAGAAAAAAAAACTTCGTTAGAATCAAATGGTAGATTCGCATACATTTAGGTCAATCATGGGCATACATTTATGGAAGAAACCTCCATTTTTACCCCCCCTTAAACACATCCATCCCAATTCTGGGTTTGTATTTGCTTTTGTTTTATATGTGAAAATAAAATATATTTTGACTTTTTTACTTTTTAACAAGGACATTGGTTATTTATAAACAAAACTGTATTGTATCTGAATAAGGTGTAAAATTAATGTGGAATTAAATTTATTTTTTTTACAATTAACCAGCTTATATATATATATATATATATATATATATATATAATGTCATTCACAGACAGTACTGTTTCGTTGTATCACAGCTCCTCAGTGCGTATTGTTTTTACAAATGTAATCAAATGCCAATCAGCCAAAGTGCTCCATTCATTTTACTGAAGAGCTTTGCATTAGTGCAGGTGGCTGTTGTTTATAGAATTAGCTTATCACTCAACAGTGCTCAATTGAAATGTATTTTCAAGAGCTAAATTATGTCATTCACAGACAGTACTGTTTCGCTGTATCACCGCTCCTCAGTGCGACTAGACTTCCGAATGCCTCAAGCCAGGATTGAAACACAACTATATATATATATATATATATATATATATATATATATATATATATATATATATATATATATATATATATAATGTCCCAATAAGTTTCATTAACTGATCAGTGAAATCTTGATACAATATGGGAAATTTTGCTTTGGGGGGAAAGAGTTAGGTTAAATTTGCATTTGTTTTATTTTATTTTTTATTTTTGCAATGCATATTCAAGCACCCATAAAAATTGAAATAAAGAGACAGTTATTCAAACTTAGGGGATAAATTCCCCAAATACTATGTAATGTTTTCTCAATGTTTTGGTCACTATGGACTTCATCACCCTTAGCAGAATGAGTCAATATTAGCTCATCATTGCGAAATTAACATGAATCAGAATTTTTGAAAAAAAAAAAAAAAAAAAAAAAAAACTATGAAGTCTAGAATTGGTATCATTGTGCGACAGTTAATGAAACTTATTGGGATTTATTCCCCAAATACTATAATTTTTAAATGTGCCACATTTTGCAACTTTTAAGGGCTAAAGATATTTCTCAATTTTTCTGTATGGTTGACCACCTAAAAATGTTCAATTTTTTTTTTTTTTTTTTCACCAGAAAACTGCTAATATCTACTTCTTCATTACTTCCTGTAAAATTCTAAACAGATAAAAGATCTCTTAGGGTATCAAATTTCATTAATTTCTGGCCAGTGGATCAGAAGATATAAGGGTCTTTTGTGAGATCATCAAGTTCAAAAATAAAAATATCTGTCGACAGAAAATGCTGATTCGGCAAAATTTTAACTTGCAATATCTTGAGAACAGTGAGGAATTTTCACTTAGAATTATCAGGATTTTCTAATGACTATAAGATCTACAACATATCAAAATGAAAAAAATCTAATTTTTGTGGGGGTTTACATTGATTGGTTAAATTGACCTGGATGGAATGACCCTATTCCCTTTTCAGATTTACTCGAAAGCCCATGTCTACTCAGTTTTGTATCTGAAACGTAAACAAATTTCTAAAGAGTTAATGGATTTATTTTTAATCTGACATTTTATTGCTTCAAATGCACTATTATGTTTTCTCATGTTCTGGCCAGAAGACAAAATACACACTATTAACAATGGGGGGTGGGGGAAATGTATTTATTTCAAACACGGGGATTCACTAAAATTAATGTTTGAAGTCATAAAAAGGTCATCCAAAATAAATCCGTTAATTCTTTAGAAATACATAACTATGAACCTAAAGAGCCAGGCAAACCTACCTAGGTTTCACCTACGCGTACCCTGATGATCCGCGTTAGTGAAACCTAGATAGGTTTGCCTGGCTCTTTAGGTTCATAGTTAGATTTGCTCTACTAAGTGTGTTGTGGACCCGATAGCGGTGCAGATCTGGCTTACGAAAATAAGGCCTTGTGCCAGACGCTACACACTACTACCGAATCCACAAACAAAGTAAAAAAAAAAAAAGGAAAATATAAAGACGTGCTCTTTCCACTGTACAAACGTACAAAGTGAAAAGAAGTAGACAGGCAAACCAACGAAAGGTTAAGAACAAACATAAATTTTATTAGAGTTTAACAAGTAGTTTGTCTTCCGTGAAGACCTTCAGTAAATGTACTGGAAATATAGTTGAAGAAGAGGCCAAGTAGATTAGTAAATTGTCTTCAGTAAGGTACTGGAAATATTGTAGTGAATGAAATTTAATTGTCTTGAGTGAAGACCTTCAGTAAGATACTGGAAATATGGTAGTTGACAAGATAAAATTCCAGGCGCCAAAATTTAAATCCAAGATGGCTATGGCGGGAAGGAGTTTCTTCACGAAGAAAGGTTCAAAACAGTCAATTATTAATGAATTATAAAGATACGGCAAGGAAAAATACTCACTGTGAGTTTATAATTGTGAGTGTATGTAATTTTTTTTAGGTAACAGGTTCAGAAAGTATGAGTTCGAAGAATGTAAAAAATGCTTTGTTCATCAGGTTGGAAGTTTTTGAAAGTTCCTGGAAGTTGGTGGCTCTATAAAGATGTTAGCCTCGGGACGAAAAAATCTGTCATCGCAAAGTGACGACCGTGTCGTATGTGTTAAGGTAAAGCGATGAGCCATGAGGTCTAGGCAAGGTTTTTTTTTGCTAAATAAAATGTCTCTGTCTGTATATATGGGGTTACCGGCGAGAGACAAGTGAGCCAGCCCAGCCAATGGTCAGACGACCATGGGGGCGACTAATTTTTGAAAAGCCAATTTGCCGTGACGTCAGCGCAAAAGCGCGCGAAAAAATGAATTCTTCCTCATCTTCGGCTAAGACAACGGTTTACTACTATAACCGGCCGAAAGTGAGAGGAAGGGGTGAAAAGTCGCGCGTGCGTCAAATTGAAAGTGGGGACAGCGATGTATCCCACAAGTGTATTGAGCACTTTGCTTAGTTACTTTTGCTTTACTCAGGTTGGTTTTTTTTTTCTTTGGACTCTGAGCTTGGATTCTGGACGATTGTTTTCGCCTCAATTTCATGTTCTTAGTTCTTTCTTTTTTATTCTTTATTTTTTCCTTGGGTATTGGTTTGTTCAGTTACAAGCCAAAACACCTAAGGTTTTTCCAGACAAGTATAATTACTTATATTTATAAGATTATTATTATTATATATATATATATATATATATATATATATATATATATATATATATATATATATATATATATATATATAATGTGTGTGTGAGGAACGAGATGACTCACCTCCCACAAAGCAAATTTGCTTGGTGTGTCAAGTCCTGTTGAAAGATCACGACCGCCATTAAAAGTGAAATGGATTATTCCGAAATTCCTATCTCATGTGCAGACGTTCAATGGAAAAGACTAAGAATTCAAGCCAGCTTGAATTTCATAAAATAGGAAGTCTCGTGCAAACAAAAATTAAGTCCTGTATGCAAATATTAGTTCCCCATTACACAGACATAAATAGCAAGTCTGTGAGGGAGATCGGCAGTAATTTTGTTGGCGTGACATTGTACGGACAGAACGAGAGAAGGAAGAGGTCTGTTGCTTGAAAGCAAGCACATTAATCCATTTCAGTTATCACAAACAACTGGCGAACTAAATTAACCACAAATATATATATATATATATATATATATATATATATATATATAATGTAAATAAAATGTGTTTGTGTAAAAATTCAGATCTAATCTAAATATGTGTAAAGACTAAATAAATAAAAGACAATAAAAGGAAAACCTTTTTGTCTAACTTTTTGCTGTTAGAAAATTTTTATGGCACCAGATGACTTTGTAAAAAAAGCGGAGTACAAATTGGAAGAAATGTAAAGTTGCAAGCGTGAAAACTCTATTTGTTTAACATATGTAAATATTTCTTTATCACAAGGACCTACTAATGAATTACAAGATCTTTATTTGGTTGGACTAATCACCATTGCTATGTTTGTACTAAAAAAAACTTTTTTTTTCTTTTTAATTATTGTAAGTATTTTTTCTTTTTCTCATTAGGACGAACAATGGGAAAAGAAATGTGGACGCATTTTTCAATTTTGTCACCAGACAATTGGTGCCTTGATCAAAGCAGAACAGGCTGAGATACCACTGCGATTGTTCCTGCAGGGAGCAATAGCTGCCGGCAAGATCAAGTATGAAAACTATGAAACAGTTGCATATGAGTTCATGTCCCAGGTGAGTCTTGGCTTTATTTTTTTCCCTTCCTGTTTTCCCACTATTTTCACCGCCCCCCCCCTGCCCCTCCCTCCCTCCCTCTTGTCCCTTTCTCCTGCCCCTCCCTCTTGTCCCTTTCTCCTGCCCTTCCTTCTCTGTCCCATCATTGCCCCTTCCATGCGACATGTGGACATTTTCTTCAGCAAGTTAGTATTTATTTTTTTTTGCTACATAACCATTCCTGCACAGAATGGAATAATGCCATATCCCTTCAGGACGTAGGCAATCAGGGTTCTCTGCAGATACCTTTTTCTCTATTACCTGTGAATTGTTATGACTTCTTGAAAAAAAATAGTGGAATAGTTACCTGTTGCTTTCTCCATGATTTTGACTCCATTTTCACTCTTATTTCGGTAGTTGCAGTCTGCTTAGCTATTTAATCAATAGGCAGGGGAAGGAAAGAGATGGACTTGTGTCTTTCCCAAGAGCATTTGTGTGAAAGTCAATGCAACAGTTGAGGGTGGGATACTTGAACATTTTCATAACACCTCATCTTTATTTTTATTTAAGACACATTTTTTTGTTCTTATGCTTATATTAAAATTTGTATTACTCTGTAAAATGTGTCTTAGTTCTTAGCTGATATTATTTTTGTAACAAATGGTTGTAATCATCTTGATTTTATTTACATATAAACAAATATGGATGACCATTAGGCTTTTCAAATATGACCAGACTTGATAACTATTACTCAACTGACACAATAGAAGATTCCCATGCCTCAGCAGTCTTATCTTGATATCCTTATGAATTTTTTTTTTTACAACTACTCTAGCACTTCCTTTCTTTTTTTCTCTGACCTCACTTGCACTTCCTTTCTTTTTTTCTCTGACCTCACTTGCACTTTTACTCTGTCTTCTACTTCCCTTTTTTCTAATAACTTATTTATTTTTAGTCATATTGTTTATAAATTCTATATATCATATATCGATGTAATAAGTTCTATTAGGAGTAAATGTATTTTGTGTGTCACCACCACTAGGATTTCCCCGAGTTCAACTGATGAAGATTATCTTTCTCTCAAGTTAAATTTATTTTAACCAAATTGTCTTCTAGGCTTTCTCACTTTACGAAGACGAAATCAGTGACAGCAAAGCACAGCTTGCTGCCATTACTTTGATTATTGGAACGTTGGAACAGATGTCTTGTTTTGGAGAGGAGAACCATGAACCTCTTCGTACTCAGTGTGCTTTGGCTGCTTCCAAGTTACTTAAGAAGCCAGATCAGTGCCGGGGAGTCTCCATATGCTCACACCTTTTTTGGTCAGGGAAAAAAGAGGATCAAGAAGAAGTGAGTGAATTGAAATTAATCTTTATATGTAATTCTTATTTTTGATTTCTTCTGTTGTTATTTTCTTTTTCTTTTGTTTTTTTTTCCATTTCTTCTGGGGTTTTTTATTTCGTTCTGTTTTGTTTTTTTGGCGGTTTGTTTGTTTTTTTTTTTGTTTTTTTTTGTTTTGTTTGTTTTTTTTGTTTTTTTTGTTTTTGTTTTTTTTTTTTTTTTTTTTTTTTTGTTTTGTCTGTTTGTTTTTGTTTATTGGGGGGCTTTTTTAGGAATTTTTTTTTTTTGTTGACTTTATATTCAGAAACGATTGCATCTTTGTAGAAAGTTTATACATAGTGCTTTATGAACTCTTACGGTTGGCAGCACACTAGCTCGGTGAATTCTTACAGATTTTGCGAACTTTACCTTCCACAACAAGAGAGTAAAAAAAAAATATGGCTATTGAATCAGATAATTTGTGGATGCTGATGAAGCCCGTGAAAGCAATGATTATCTTGAAACAGCTGATTTCCCTAATATGTTACAGTTGATGGGGAAGGAAGTGGTGAAGGTGATATTTACTATAATCACCACCATTATTATTGCGGTTGCCAAACCACACAAAACTTGATTTCACTTTTGATACCAAGTTTTATTGTTTTCAGTTCTATTGTATTCATGCCCATTGTGTCTGCCATACAAGACTTATGGAATTACTTTTGCATACATTATGTTAACAGAAGACTACATAACTGAAAAAGCTTTTTTCAAGAAACTAATTATGATTATTTCTTTTTATTTCCTAGATGCATGATGGTAAAAGAGTCGCTGAATGTCTAAAGAAAGGGGTCAAAATTGCTAACCAATGTATGGACAGTTCTGTCCAGGTCCAGCTGTTTGTTGAACTGCTTAATCATTATATTTATTTCTATGAGAAAGGAAATGACCAGGTAAGTGGAAATATTAAGGCTTCATCAGTTTTAGTTAAACACCTTCACGGATACCTTGGATATTTGAACCCTTACATAATGCCATCTTTCTTTTTGTTAGTTACCATTAGAAATTGCTATATGAGACTATTTTGGCTTTATTTTGGTAAATAAGATTAAATTTGTTAAACTATAAAGAATGGTACTAATTTGTGTTCTCAGTATTGTCTTTTTTTGTTTTTTGTTCTCCATAGTGACATGTAATACTTTTGTGTGACGTGTTTTTTTTTTATCCATCTGCCACTTCGCCCACCCTGCAAAAATTATTTGAATCAAGGTTAAAAAAAAAAAAATTTTAATTCTTATTTAAATAAAAAAAAAAATTTTTTTAATTCTTTATTTAAAAAAAACAAACAAAAAAAAAACAGAAATCCTAGTGAAAACCTTATCAAAAATGGCTCGATGTGTGTAAGCCAGGCAACATAAAACCTACTACAAGACGGACACACACGCACATGTGCATTGTGTGGCAGTAAACCTGTTAAACCTAAACCTAGGAATCATTGATCAGGTTACATGAAAATGAAATTAATTCTATCACAGTTTTTGCATTATAGACATGCAAGACCTATGTAAAAATGAATTAATGAGCTGTTGAATCGTATGTTAAAATAGACTAGAGAATTTGGTTTGTATCCTTTACATTAAGTGTACTTGGTTTCAATCTCTGGTGGAAATGGGAATAATGAAAAAAGTCTCAAATTCTCTCTAAAGTTCAGATTTTGACCCCAATTCTTGCCTTAAAAACTATATCAGCATAATCTGTACTAGAAAAAGTTATTTTACAACCAAAGTAAATTTGCAAAATTCTTTTAAGCTTTAAAAAAAAAACAAGATTTATTTTTTAAATTATTTTTTTATTTTATTGATATTTTACTGTTCATTTTTTTTTATATAGATTTTTTTTTTTTATATAGGTTTTTTTTTTATATAGATTTTTTTTTATATAGATTTTTTTTATATAGATTTTTTTTTATATAGATTTTTTTTTTATATAGATTTTTTTTATATAGATTTTTTTTTTATATAGATTTTTTTTTATATAGATTTTTTTTTATATAGATTTTTTTTTATATAGATTTTTTTTTTATATAGATTTTTTTTTTTATATAGATTTTTTTTTTATATAGATTTTTTTTTATAGATTGTTTTTTTTATAGACTTTTTTTATAGATTGTTTTTTTATAGATTGTTTTTTTTATAGACTTTTTTTATAGATTGTTTTTTTTATAGACTTTTTTTATAGATTGTTTTTTTTATAGACTTTTTTTATAGATTGTTTTTTTTATAGACTTTTTTTATAGATTGTTTTTTTTATAGACTTTTTTTATAGATTGTTTTTTTTATAGACTTTTTTTATAGATTGTTTTTTTATAGACTTTTTTATGTATTTTTAAAAAAATACAGAATTTAAAATAAAAAGTAGTAAAATACTTCACACATAACATGCACATTTTTTTTAACATTTTAAACACAGATATGATGTACACACACACACACATATGCTAAATTTCTATTTTTGCTTTGCTTTTTCTTTAATTTTGTTTAGCCATTTGAAATATTGTTCCATATGCTTATAAAATATGCAATCCCTAGATGGAAATACATGAAGATTCAATGTTGAAATTTATTGACCGAATTCTCTTTCCAGATCACTATTCCAGTATTAAACCAGCTCATCACAAAAATCCGTGAAGATTTGCCAAATTTAGAAGCAAACGAAGAAACAGAACAAATCAACAAGCATTTCCAGAATACACTCGAACACCTTCAACTGCGCATTGCCAGCAATGACTCTAGCGGACCGTCTTATGAAGGGCTGTCGATATAAAACTAAGGTGGGACGGGGGGGGAGACAATACCACTTCTAGTTTGATTTGAACCCTGACTCTCCAGCCCATCATTGATCTAATCATGTTAGCTACTGGAATGAATGCAGCCAATGAACTTGGGCTGTGGAAAAACACAGTTGAGCTGAGTTGTATAAAGGATTTATAGTTTCTGGAAGTTAAGGGTGTTTAAAAAGAAAAAAAACGAAAAAAAAAACTATATTGGTAATAAAAATGATGATGATAATATCTGTACCAGCATTTGGTCCTCAAACACAAGTGCATATAAAAGGGGGTTTGAGGAAGGTAAATTAGAGGGAAGGGAAGAACAGAAATTTAGGGTGGATAAACCAATTTAAAACAAAAAAAGACTACTAGTTGAGAGGAACATAAAAGTAACTGAAAATGTAAAAAAGAAAAAAAATGCAAAAAATTACAGAAAACATGGTACATAGTTTTTGTTGATTGTTATGTGGAATTTGTTTTCTTTCTTTCTTTTTTTTTTTTTTTTTTAATCAAATGTTAATTCCTTTTGTATTTAACAGAAAAGACAACAATAATGATAATGATGAAATCCAAAATTCTAAAATCATTTTTTTTTTTTTATTATTACTGTTTTGTGGCTTATAAGATGTTCTGAGGAACCTAATGTTAAAAATTTATACAATTGTATTAAGAAAAATTGTTAGGAATAAAAATTAATCTCTTTCAATTTAAAACCTTCAATTACAAATTTAACAGCTAATAAATATTCTGATTGATATTGTCAGCTAATTTAATCAATTTCCATTAAAGACAATCTCTTTGTGACTTAAAATGGAAATTTAAAAACTTTCATATTATAATTCTGCTTGTTCCTCAGTTAGCATGTGTGTTATACTCTGCCATTACCTCAGATAAATAATGGACTATTAAATTTTGGGGACTACTTAAACAAACTGGTCCACTGGCTAAAAAAATAGGTAAAAAAAACTATTGAAAATAATTTGTACATTAGAATTCTTTAGACCTTCCTTTTGGCCACAACACTTGTCAGAAAGGAAAAATATTGAGTTGTTATTTATTTAGGTGTTCTGCTTATAATATTGATACAGTGTCAAAATGGTCTCTGACATTTACAGAGTTATTGAACTTAACTACTGTTTTTCATACAGTTTCCAAACAGTTTTTTGGGGGTGGGGCAGTTACAAAAACACTTCTTTGAAATAAAGAATAGATATACAACAAAAATTTATATAAATTAATAAAATTATATATCCATTTATTCTACATTTTAAGATAATTCAAATGTTCGTACATGGACTTCTGAGAAAATTCCAGAAAAGATTTTAAAAAATTTTAAAAAAGTTTTAAAAATTCAGAAATTAAAAAAAAAAAACATACAGCTATCAATGATGTTACCAGACTTTCAAACTTGAAATTTATAAATAACTAAGTCCAATAACTCTGTAAAAGTCGGGGATCAATTTTACATTATATTGATATTATGAACACAGCCCATCTCTAAAATGATTAAAAAAAAAATCACTATTTTTCCATTCTGACAAATGTTACAGCCTAAAGAATGCTAATCTGCAAAAATTATTTCCCCAAATGACCAGTATATTTAAGTAGAGCCCATTTTCATTGTGAGGAAATAGGGAAAATAGAGAAGGTGATAATGTTCTCATGCATTTAATGTCTGCTTCAGTGAAATGAAAAACCTTGTCAATGTTGAATCTTTTCATTTTGTACCCCCTTACTTCTTTAAATAATGACCTACATTCATATTTATGATTGTTAGTGCAATATTTTGTTGAAGTTGTTAAGCTCAAAGATTTATTGGTGTAATAGGGGAATTTCTACAGATATTTTATAGTCATAGAACTCACAAAGAGCTTGTTTTATCATTGATTTAAGAATTATGATTTGTCAGAAAATTCAGAGTAGAAAACCGTGACGTTTTCCTGGGTATTTCTAGTTAATGATAATACCAGAAAAGCAAGCATACATAATCAGAAAGAAAGAGTCGCAAAAGAGATGATAATGTTCTGCAATTTCAATGTTGACTTTTTTCGTTTTGTGCTCTCTTATTAATGGGCTTACAACTATATGACATTGAAACACCAGTTCTGTCAAGATCACCAAAGTTAAGCAACCCAAGTAAATACCTATGTGGGTGACCGCTTGGATGTGCGGGTGGTGTAATGGATAACAGCTCAGAATTGGATATCGAAGAGCCGAGTTCCAATTTCAGTCGGGTTCTTTATATTCACTTACACGCAAATACCCTTGGGAAAGGTATGACGTCACCTCTTCTCCCCCCCCCCCAATATGGGTTAATTAAAAGGATCAGTAAATCATTATTATCTCAAAAAAATTCTTACAATCTAAAAATATATTTTGGCTTTAAATAACCTGTAACCATAAAAAACAAATCAATCTTATTAATGACTGGCGTTGATATTTATCATTGTTATTGCAATATTTTGTTAATCTCAAATATTTAACGATGCAGCAAAGTAATTTCCACATATATTTTATAGTTGCTAAACTCTCAAGGTGCTTATACAGTCATTAACTTAAAAATTACGATTCATCAGAAAATTCAATTGAGAAAACCATGAAGTTTTCACAGGTATTACTAGTGGTATTTATTTTCCAAAAGTCGTTTGGCCTATTGAAATAATTCTTTGTATTCTTCTTGTAACTAATATTTTGACTGATCTGTTCTCCATCCTTCCTCAGGTATACAATCTATAAAGAAGATAGCTTCTGTAATTTTGGGATAAGCCATTATCATTCCAACAATTGTTTAGAACATTAAACTGGTTCTTTGTTGACACAATATTTTCGACCAGTCCATTCTCCAGCCTTCCTTAGGTGCACAGTTCATTAAGAAAAAGATGTCTCTTTTTACAGAAAAAGTTACCAATAGAAAAGGCATGCAAGGGGTTACAGAGAGTGAGAGTAAATAGGGGTGTTTGAGGAAAGGATAAAGAGAGAAGGACGGGGGTCAGAATCAAGGCATCAGAAGATGTTGATTGACATTACATTTGAATATTATAGCTATCAAGGAATGTTCCATAAAATTTGGTTGTTAAATACAAGTTTATTTTCATTAGATTAATTTTACTTCAATTTATTAATTACTCACATATTTTAAAATGGTTTATTATGAGTTATTTTACTAGTGTGCTTTTTTTTTTTTTCTTTTTTTTTTACCCCAAGCAAGGCAGGAGTGCCACAAGCACACAAGAGGGTTACAGAGTGAGAGAGCAAGGGTAAAGAGGGGTATTTAAGGAAAGGATATAGTGAAGGACATGGATCAAGGTATGAGAAGATGTCGATTGACATTACATTTGGATATTTGAAGATTATAGCTATCAGGTAAGCAATTAAGAGGAAGGGAGTTTCAATGTTGGGAAGTGCAAGAGAAGAAGCTGTTGGAGTAGAAGAGGCGGTTATATTTAATTGTTTCGACAGTGAAAGGGTGAGACTGAGATGCCAACCTAGTAGTACGCTTAAATTCGTGCAGATGGGGTACCAGTGAAAGTAGCTCGTCAGAGCAGTTGCCATGAAAATAGTTAATTTATTAACCAACTCAACGCCTTCCAGCAATGCAGGTGATATCTATAATAAAAGGTAACGTCATATTTGTTGTCTCCATAGTTTAACTTAGTTTTCGCTCAATACCATAACTATGGGACACCCAGTGAGGATCAAACTGATGGTCAACCAGACTAGCTTCCTAACAAGTACTCCATGCTAAAGTGATTCCATACTTATATATAGATATGATAGAAATGCTTTCTAACTTCCTCTCTGCTGGCTTATGGTCGCATCACATTTGAATACCGGATTTTCCATATGATTGCTGAAATTAAGCAACGTTGTGCCTGGTCAGTTTCTAGATGGGTGACCACTTGAGAATACTAGGTAATGTAATGGATAATGGCTTGGAATTGTTAAATGGAGAGAATGTTCCAATTTCTGTTGGCTTTGTTATATAAGTATAAATCCACCTCTTCTCCCCCCAGCTATAGGTTAATTAGTAAGACTTGTATCACTAAGCCATTATTATCTCAAAAAGAGTTTTACAGTCTAAAAATATTTTCTGGCTTTACATAACCAACAAATGGATGTACAGGTGGTGTAAGCTTGGATATGCAGATGGTTTAATGAATAATGGCTCAGAATTGGAATTTGGAGAGCAGATTTATGGGAAAAGTCTAAATTCATCTCTTCTCCTCCCAGCTATGGGTTAATTTGTAAGACTTGTATCACTAAAACCATTATCTCAAAAAAAAATTTTTTTTTTTTTTTCTTTCACACTCAGTATCCCCTTGTGTCTTGGTGGCTTTATTGCCTTGCATGGGGTGATCTGATTAAAAAAGAAATAAGTAATTGCAAACAAAATATTTAGATTTTGGCATGAAATAACCCATAGAGGTGTTGATATGACACTAAGCAAAAACAACCAACCATCTCTCCGTGCTGCACAGGTTACTGAAGAATGTTGTTTCATCTGTACGATTGCATTGTTCTGTTCAAAATTGTAAACAGTATCTGGATTTTGATTTTTTTTTTTTTTTTTTTTTTTTTTTTTTCTTTTCTTTTCTTCTTTTAACCTAAAATTTCTCTTATTGAATTTGTTTAAAAAAAAATGGCTTCCTGTTCTTATGTCTCTGTTCAGCTATTCTTATAAAATCTCTCTTGGTTAAATTGAACTTGCTGCTCTTCGGTTGGCAAAAAAAGAAAAATAAACAAAACATCCCTCTAATAAAACCTAATCCCTTATTTAGGGCAGGTATGAAAAAAAAAAAATGAATTCCATAGATATACAAAAATAGAAAGGGGGTGTAAGACAAGGTGTCTTCTCACCAGACTCATTCAACCTAAACAGTGAGGCAATTCTGAGAGAATTAAGTTCTACCATGATTCATTATTGGTGGCCATAATCTTAACAATATAAGATGTGCAGATGATACCGAAGGTAGTAAAGAAAAATAAGACCGTAAAAAATCTTTACGCTTTATTTTGGTAACTAAAATTAAATTTATTAACACATTCATTGCTACATTGGATCTGTCAAAAAGAACTGTTGGAACTGCTTGTTAACCTCAACATATTTGGGCAGCATATTAGATTAATCCAGAACCTATGCTGACAGCAAACCGCCTTTATAAGGATAGAAAATGAATCCAGTAAATATACAAAAAGAGGAGGGGTGAAAAAATGTGTCTTCTCACCAGACTTATTTAAACTATAGAGTGAGGTGATCCTGAGAGAATTTGAAGTCTTACTAGGATTTATGGTCGTTGGTCATAAACTTGACAACATACGCCGATGGCATAGTGGTCTTAGCAGACATTAAAGGGAATCTACAAGAAGTCCCGCAGAAGGTACTGAAGGAAAGTGAGAAGAAAGAACTAAACATCAATTGCAACAAGGCATAATGTATGAATTAGAAGTCCTATCAGGATTCATTATTGGCAACTACAATCTTAACCCTTTGCCTGTCCAGGACATTTTTGTGTGTAGTATCCAAACGTTCATGCTTGTTTTCAGATTAAGTTATGTAACGTTGGTGGAAAAGTAACTGAAACTAAGATGTCAGCAGTGGAGTAATGGATAGCGGCTCGGATTGAGGAATCAGAGAGCCGAGTTCGAATTCCAATCAAATCTGTTACATTCACTTATGTGCTAATACCTTTCGGAAAGGTATGAATCCTCTTCTTCTTCCCCCCAGCTATGGGTAAATATCCAGACAGACCAGATTCTATAGCCTTGGATGGCAACTGGTCTACCGCAGAAAGAAATGGCAACCTACTGCAGGAAAAATTCTGCCTCATCGGTCATGTATTGAAAGATACATGATCACCTAAGTGTGTATCACACCTGGCACATAACTGAAGGCAACTCAGCTTATTTGGCAAATAGAATGTACTGATATATAGCATTCCAAATAATAAAAACCTGTGATCCACAGAACGTACAAATCATAACTTATTTACACTATACTCTGTGCATCACATGATGCAAAGTTTATAATCATTTCAATAAACTGGAAAAATAGATGTCTTTCATTTGAGACTTTACATTATCCGTCAAGTGTCCTGTGGTCATATATGTTGCAAAAAATATTAGATTAGGCCTTTCCTCAGACGTCCTGCTCAATAGTAGACTCTTTTCTTAAGCGTCTCTGGTTTTACCAATCTTAAAATCATGGCTTGTGTACACTATATATGATGCATGGATGTGGAAATCACATGTCCTGAGCATCACATATGACGCAAAGGGTTAACAACATGATAAATGTAGATGACAGTGTTGATAGCAGATACAGAAAGGAATCTACAAGAACTACATAAAGTAGTGAAAGAAAGTCAGAAGAAAGGACTAAACATCAGTTGTAAGAAGACCGTAAATATTTATTAGTAAAAGGAAAATCCCAACATGTAAATTACAAATTGGAGATATCAAAATCAAATATTTAAATACCATGGAATAGTTCTAACAGAGGATGTAAAATGTAATACCAAGATCTGAAGTGACATCGGAATACTGAAAGGTGCCTTCCCAAAGCCGAGCAAAGTATAAAGAAACATGAAAATTTTGTTAGAAACAAAGAAAAGAGTACTGAATTGTTATGTAATATCAGTCCTCTTATATGGCAATGAATGCTGAACAATTTCACAGATGAAGAGACTTGAGGCAACAAAAATGTGGTTCTACAGAAGGATGCTGAGACTGCCATGGACCAAACGTAAGCAACAACAAGAGAGAAAATGGAAACAAAAAGGACACACTTAACATCAGGAAGAGACAGTTAAAATTTTTAGGTTGCATAATGAGGAAAGAGGGCTTGAAAAAATTGATACTCACAGGACAGATTGAAGGGAAGAGGGACAGAGGAAGACAATTCATAACCTACCTAGTGAAATTGAGTAAATGGATGACTGAACAAGCATTAGGAGAGAGAACAAAAAGACAAAATTTATTAAGAGCTACAAAGGACAGGAAGTTATGGAGAGCCAAGATCACCAGTGTCCCAAAGGACCATAGCAAATAGAAGAAGAGGAATGAGCTTGTGTAAATGGATGGTGGAACAAGGTATAGGAGAGACAGCAAAAAGACAAAATTTATTAAGAGCAACAAAGGACAGGAAATTGTGGAGAGCCATGATCGCCAATGTCCTGAAGGGACACGGCACATAGAAGAAGAGGAATCAGCTTGTGTAAATGAATGGCGGAAGAAGGTTTAGAAGAGATAAAAAGACAAAATTTATTAAGAGCAACAAAGGACAGGAAATTGTGGAGAGCCATGATCGTCCACATCCTGAAGGAACACGGCACATAGGAGAAGAGGAATCAGCTTGAGTAAATGGATAGTGGAACAAGGTTTAGGAGAAATAACAAAAAGACAAAATTTATTAAGAGCTACAAGGGATGGGAAATTGTGGAGAGCCATGATCACCAATGTCCTGAAGGGGCATAGAAGAGGGTTGTTGGTACAAAATTTATTTACTGCTATAAAAACAGACATTAAACAAAAAATAAAGAGAAATTGGACAAAATTAAATTCAATCAATGAAAAAAATAATCAGAAACAGCTGACCAGTTTTTATTTCTCTCTCTCTCACTCTCTCTCTCTTCAAATTTCAATTATGGAATTAAAATAATGTGCACAGCAAAAAGAAAAGGGAAGAAAAATTGAGAATGAGAAATAGATAAGCATCAATAATACAAAACATGCCAGAAATACTTCCCATATTTTAAAGGTTAACAAAAAAACAAGGTAACTGCTATTAGAATTTGATCTTACTGTTGTCTAAACCAATGTTTCTCAATGTGGTCCAGGTGGACCACCAGTGGTCCATTAGCTTTTCTAGTGGTCCACAAAGAAATTGTAGCCATTACACAAAAATGTATCTAAATTATTCATACTTTGAAGAATTAAAAAATATATTTTGTTTAATTACACACATGTCCATTACATTTGAAAATTTCGAAATTATGTAGGTATTAAGCAGTGCTATATTTATTTTATTTTTATCATATATATATATATATATATATATATATATATATATATATATATATATATATATATATATATATATATATATATATATATATATATAAAAAAATAAAAAAAAAATATGAGGCACGGTGGAGTAATGGATAACGGCTTGGATTGAGGAATCGGAGAGCCGAGTTCGAATTCCAGTCGAATCCATTACATTCACTTACGTGCTAATACCCTTGGGAAAGGTGTGAATCCTCTTCTTCTCCCTTCAACTATGGGTAAATAGCAGGACAGACTGGGTTCTATAGCCTTGGATGGCAACTGGTCTAGGAGAAGGATAACTCTGAATTCAAAACCTGCGGAGGGTCGTTTGGGGACCTTGTGGCATTCACTACACAGGTCCCTGTATTCGTCTTCCAAAAAGTGTGGATGGCCCTGCACAAAGCCTTCACCACTATAATCAAATCTCATGTGTCGGTGTCGGGCTTTCAGTTTCTGGGAACTGATCTGCCTGACCCTCATACGTCGAGTTCGATGGGAGAGTCCATCATATATATATATATAAATTTTTTATTCATATAAAAAATTATTCCTATGTTAATAGATCACTACACGATATTGTAATAGACTGAATGACACCATTAAAATTGATTATGATAGGTATGTCACATGTTGCTTTCCTTTGTCTCTCTTTCCCTCTAGCCGCCCTATGAGTATCAGATTCTCCAAGCCCTCCTTTCTTATTACAAATCCCAGAAATTTCAACTGCCTCTTCATGATGTTAAGTATAAGCTTCCTCCTTGTTTGCATCATCTCCAAAACCTCATCATTGCTCACATGTTCGGTCCATGGTATCCTTAGCATCCTTCTGTAGAACCATACCTCCGTTGCCTAAAGTCTCTACTTCATCTTTGAGGAGACTGTCCAACATTCACTACTGTAAAGGAGGACAGATATCACGTAGCAATTCAGTACTCTTTTCTTTGTTGCCAACGAAATTCTCCTGTCTCATAATACTCTGCCTAACTTTTGGAATGCATCTTTGGCCACCCCAACATGTTATTAGATCTCAGTGTCACACTTACCGTCTTCTGTCAGAATACTTCCCAGATTTTTAAATTTCCTCACCTGCTTGATTTTAGTGTCCCTGACCTGTGAATCCTTTTACTGATGACCATGCATTCTGTCTTCTTGCAGTTTATGCTTAGTCCCTTCTTCTCGCACTTCTTTGCTACCTTCTATAGGAGGTTTTGTAATTTCCTTTCCATGTCTGCTATCAGCACTGTGTCATCTGCATATCTAAACTGTGATTAAATTCATAAAGTCTAGGTACCATAGAGGAAAAAGCAGCAAATACACAGTACATAGGTCCAAGCCATGATGGTAAGTGACAGTATCTGGGAAAAAAAATGTTAAGACACTAGCGAGATGAAGACACCCTTGCCACTTGCCTAAGTTTGCTAGCTCCACCCAGGTTAGAGTTTAAAATGTGGGATGGATTTCTGCCACACTCTGTACATTGACACATCTATGGTATAAACATATCACATGGAGACCAACAATAATTCATTTTGTTTATAGCATATGTATATATGTCAACATATTATTGATGCTTGTGCATTTCTTCTCCACAAGGCTTACAGCCATATCACATCGAATCATTTATTCTTGTTTGATCACCGAAGTTAAGCAACATCGAACCTGGTCAGTACCTAGATTGGTGACCACTTGGGAATACCAGGTGCTGTAAACTTGGATATGCAGGTGGGGTCATGAATAACAGCTTGGAATTGGAAATAAGAGAGCTAGGTTCCAATTTCAGTTGGGTTCATTATATTCAGTTACATGCAAATACTCTTGGGAGAAGTATGAATCCACCATGTCTTCCTCCAGCTGTGGGTTAATTAGTAAGACTTGTATCAGTAAATCATTAATACCGCCCCCCCATTCTAACAGTCTTAAAATATTTTCTGGCTTTAAAATAATAAAATGTATAATAATGATAGTGTGTGTGTGTATATATATATATATATATATATATATATATACCCAATTATATGATTTGTATATACGGAATAAATTCCAATAACCAAAAATTATTATTCTTAAAAGAGTGCTCAATACAGAGCAGAGCAGATATAATTATTTATTTAAAAATTATAACATAAATATGTTATAAAATCACTACAAAAATAGCCATTTTTTTTCAACACCTCCAGTGTCTTATCAAGTGATGATGTTGAATTCAACATCATCACTTGATAAGACACCAGAAGTGTTGAAACAAAATGGCTATTTTTGTAGTGATTTCATAACATATGTTATTATTATATATATATATATATATATATATATATATATATATATATATATATATATATATAAAGAAAGAACAGTAAGATATATAATCTAGTGTTCTTATTGATATTTTTATTTTTACAAAATAGTGCTCAATGTAAATTTACAGAGCATTAATATTATAAATTAACTGATTTAAAATATGTTTTTTTTTGCTACACAGTGATAACCATGTTTCAAAAATGGAAACTAAAAACTTTGAATTTAATTTTGTAATTAAATTAAAAACATTAGTTCCATTTCATCCTCAAGTGAATTTTGGAGTCCAAAATTCGCTTGAGGATGAAATGGAACTAATATTTTTAATTTAATTACAAAATTATATTTGAAGTTTTTAGCTTCCATTTTTGAAACATGGTTATTACTGTGTAGCGAAAAAAAAAACATTTTAAATCAGTTAATTTATAATATATATATATATATATGTATATAATATATATATATAATTAAATCCATCTTATCCACAATTTTTCCTTCCCTTTTATTTTTTTTCATTTTTCTACAGCTTATCAACCATTTACATATTTATTATTTAAAGCCAGGAATTATTTTTATATAGTGAGAATTTTTTTTTTTTTTTTAGATAATGATTTACTGATACAAGTCTTGCTAATTATCCCAGAGCTTGTGGGGAGACAAGGTAGATTCATACCTTTCCCAAGGTTATTTGCACGTCTAATAGGAATTGGAACTCTGATTCCGAACCATTATCCAACCTTACAATAACTGGTATTCCCAACTGATCACCCATCTACGTACTCACCAGGCTTGATGTTGCTTAACTTTAGTGATCTTATGGAAACAAGTGTTTCAATATGATGTGGCTGGACACTTAGTTGTTGTTTACAGTATTTTAATTCCATGAATCAGATCTGATGAGAGTGGTATGAAAACTGGTCAGCTGTTTCTGATATTATTTTTTTTCTTTTTGTATTATTCTTTACTGTGGCTATAAATTTGTCCAATTTCTTCTTTTCTCTCTTTATTATCTGTCTGTTTTTATAGCATTAATCTATTAATATTATTATAATAAATTTTTCAACTGATTTCTTTTACTTTCAATTGCTTTTTATCACAACTCTCATATTGTCATTTTACAGCACGATAGACTAAAAATCAAGAATAAACTTTCCATGAGAGTCTAATTTATGTTGCTTACCGATTCAGTCACAGAGACCTGGCTGCAGTCATTCAAAGTTGACCATAGAGCTATTTCTTCTCTACCCACTCTTGACTATCTGATATATTAATATCTTTTTTTTATTTGCATACACAAATAGTATTAGTAGTAATATTATTTTATTTTTATTTTTCAGACAAAACACTAATAATGATTATATAAAGGACAGGTATATAGTTAGTTTTGAATGACTGCAGTTGGTGGTCACCGTAGCCTAATTGATAAAGCAACTGTTGCATTAAGACAAGTTTCCTAACGAAAAGAATCATTTTGAATCTGAAATTTCTTTTCTTGTGTTGCTACCTAGCAAGCTTGTGTAAATGGATGTCAGGCAGTGGGAAGGACAGTTAAAAAAATAAAATAAACAAAATAAAGCAAATATTTCTAAGAGCTACAAATTACAGGAAGTTGTGGAGAACCATGATCACTCACATCCTCAAGCAACATGGCACATAAAGTGAATTGCTTGCTAATATTCATAGAATGACAACTTGGGTGTTGCAATAAAAAGTAATTTAAATTAAAAGAAATAGATGAAAAATAAATGACAAATCTTTATGTATGAAATTTTTAAAAAATTAATTTCATTTTGAGTTTTTTTTCCATCAATTATGGCAATGTACACTTTTTCATTTGCATAAAAAAGTTTCCAGGTTCAATCCTGTCTCTTGGCTCTTTTTACTTGCAAATGCTTTAAAGTCCTTACATTCAACTTTTTTTTAAAAAGTCCTTACACTTGAAATATCATATCTCCTTATCTGAAATGGGTGACACAAAGGTAAGGGAAGATCAGCATAAGAAGATAAAAATGAAATTTAAAACATTCAAATAAGTGATAGATAAGACATACAGGTAGGCCTCTTTTTATTGCACTTGATTTGCTAACTGAAGCTTTCAAGATATGTATGTATGTAGTGGGAGAAACAAATATTCGTACACATACAAATTTTTAATTGTATTTCCAACTAATGAATAAACATACTTTTCATATAATTAACTGTACACAAATGCATAATAACTAAATATGTATAGAAAACAGAAAAAAATTGATTTAATAGAAATAAATCCAATTTATCCATTTTAATGTGTGAAAAAAGTATTTGTACAATGCAAATTTCAGACTTTAAAACTTAAATTCCTTTAATACACTAGATTATTCAAGTGTAATATTCTAGAATGTTCCAATAATGCTAATAGTAGTTATTTTTAGCCTAAAAAATACAAACAGAACATTCTGTATTTGATATTCGTGCAAGAAGATTTTCATCATGGCAAGAGGTAAAGAATTGACAAATTCACAAAAAGAACCGATTGTTAAGCTTTGGAAAGAAGGTCATTAGTTCATTCATTGCAAGGTATAAGAAACTCAAAACTGTTGAAAATCAAAGAACAGCTGTTGCACAGAAGATTTCTTCAAGGTCTTTGAGGAAATTAATATGTCAAATTAAACAAGATCCAATGGTTACTCATCAAGAGTTGAAGGATGATTTGCTTTCATCAGGAATCTGTGTGACTAAACAGACAATAAGCAATAAAATTAATAGGAACAATCTAAAGTCATGCTCCCCTCAGAGATCTCCGCTGCTATTGAAAAGACACAGAGATACCAGGTTGAAATTTGTTCATGAACATTAGGATAAGCAAAAATCATATTAGGAAAGCATATTATCGACAGACAAAACCAAAATTGAGTTGTTTGGATGTAATTCTAGAAATCATGTATGGAGGAAAGATGGCGATGCCTTCAAACAAAAGAACACAGTTCCAACAGTGAAATTTGGTGGTGGCAGTATCATGGTTTGGGGATGTTTTTCTGAAAAAGGTCCTGGCAACATATCAGTAATAGATGGTAGAATTAGTGCCGCAGCATATCAAAATATTTTGGAAGCAAATTTAATGATTTCAGTTGAAAATCTTGAACTTCCTCCTGATTGGATGTTCCAATAAGATAATGATCCTAAGCACATTGCAAAATCTATGAAGAAATGGCTTGCTGAAAATAAAGTAAATATCCTGAAATAGCCAAGTCTAGTCCCCAGATTTGAACCCAATCGAGAATCTGATGTTATTTGAAAATTCAAATCCAATCAAGAGTTGCAATAAACATCCCGGATCTGAAGACCATATGTAAAGAACAAAATACCAACTAAAATTTGCAAATCGTTAATTGAGAACTACAATAATTAATTAATTATATTTTTAACTCTTTGAATAGTTTTGGGTACAAAATGTTTATGGTAATTTCTTGTTATGTTTTCAATGTAATCATGGAAATTATTAACAGATCTCATAGCAAAATACTTTACAAAGGTCTGGTAACTTCTCTTCAACATCTTTCCAAGGAACTACAGTATAGTGTAACTAACATTTTACTTAGACCATTGGCTATTAATATATAAGATTATTTTTGGATAATCCAACAGCTGGTTTGCTAAGCTGTTATAATTTTAAGAATCAGTTCAGTTCATGCAAACTGGTAGGATGCTACCACTGAGTGTGGAGGGGTACAGTTTTTTATATGAAATTGATGTATCAGTTAGCCCATGGTGTTTCAGTACACATTAACCTATGTACAAGTAATTGTAGTCTAACTGCATTTTTTTTCAGTCAAAGTAGTGTCCCTTTGAAACATAAATTATAACTACCCACAGTTTCCTTTTCTTTATCTGTCAATTGCTATGATTTCTTGGGAAAGATAGTGGAGTGGTTTCCCGTTGCCTTCTCCATGGTTTAAAATTCAGGATGGTCTTTCTCTTTGGCTATCCTAGAAAGACCAGTCTACCTCACTATTTAACCTATAGATGGAGGGAGAAGAAGAAAAAATGGACATGACTTTCCCTGAGGCATCAGTGTGAAAGTAAATGCAACAGACAAGTCTGGAATTTTAACTTTGTTTACGGTTCCACACTCCACAGCTATAACCATTATGCTACACACATACACGTATCTCTTTATTTGGATGGAAAAAGGTGTGGGTGTGTACTGTCTTATTAAATATACCATCTGCTAAGGAAATTTTTAAACTAAACCAAGAGAATCCTTTCCATACATGCTAATTCCATACCCTGTCATTTCACTGATGGCAGGCAGATTAAATTTCTAGAGCACATAATGAGGAAAGAGTGCTTGAAAAATTGGACACTCACAAGACATATTGAAGGTAAAAGGGACAAAGGAAAGCAATGCATAACCTACCTAATGAGCTTGTTTAAATGGTTGGCAGAACAGGGTTTAGAAGATAGCAAAAAGATAAAATTTACTAAGACAAAAAATTGTGGAGAGCCATGATTGCCAACATCCTGAAGGGGCAAGGCACATAAAAATTTGGTACTTGTTACTTTGCTGACAGCAAGATGATCAAATTTAAAATCTAAATTGCTGGTCCATTTAAAAAAAAAACTTCATTAATTAGAAAATCTGTTTAATTTAAATACAGGAGGAGTCGTAAAAATGACTTCAATGTGATGCACATTTCAGCTTATACTCTTTTCCAGATCCCCAGAATTTTGTTGCCAGAGAGAAAAAGGGAATTTTGACCTTGCAATACAGTTGGCCATTTTAATTTCATTCAAATTGTATACACATATATATTTTAACCCGATGACAGCTCTAAAAATATTTCTATGAAATTTAACAAAAAAAAACTTCAAATAAATTCTGAATAATTCAATAAAATCTTATAATCATCTGTATTTCTTTTCTTCTTTCTTTTTAGGGTTTAAAAAAATTGATATTTTTTGTTTTGTCACCAAATTTGATTTTATTATTCTGCCCAGAGTAGACTGGTGACAGGGATGTATTATTTCAATGTCATATTTGAAACTCATTCAGATTGTGTGTGTGCATGTGTATGTGTGTATGTATACACTTTTTATGGTGAGCTGCAAACAAGGAGGAGAAATGCTGTCAAACCTAAGATGCGCTTTAAGGACTGCATCAAGGATGCACTGAAGAAATGAAGCGTTCCTTGTGAGCACTAGGAAGAATGTGCATCTGATTGCAATAATTGGAATGAGGCTGCTCTGAGTGGAAGGTGTCACTTTGAGGAGGAGGAGAAGAGGAAGCATGCAAGGCTTAAAAGAGATGTGTGTAAAGGTGTTCCGCAGATTGTGGTAGAGTGTGTATGATGATGGCTTGTCTGAGGAGTCACTTTAGTACAATTGTATTAGTTTTTAGAATGTTGTAAATATAAAATTATTTTTGTAAATAAACAATCTAATAAATAGTGTTTAATATTTTTGTTGTAAATTCTCGAGCAAAGAAAATGTATGAATTCACTTTCATATATTTAGGTTTTATTATAATTCTAATCATCACTTTTTAAAAGAATAAATATGGCTGAGGGGTGAAGGTAGTTAAAATAATAGTGGTGTCAAAGGAAAAACTGTCTTTTTGACACACCATTTTTTGTGGGCATGAAGTTTAAACATTGCTGAAAGATCCTTTGGGTAACATTTTAACAAGATGTTATTTTACTTTTAACAGCTAATACTTTTGTAATGGTCATTGATCTGCTATTCATCCTTGACTACTATTTACTGGGTATACTTAAGCAAAGCTGTTGCAATTTATTGCCCACACCAATATTTTTTTTTTAAATTTAGACTTACCTATTTTAGGTTCCATCTGCACAAATTCTTGGGGTAGTTTGTTTTCTAACGTCAGTATTTGCTATAGCTTCAAGTGCAAACAGTAAACCAACTGTTGTTCTGAACCGATTTCCTGAACCAACAATTTCTACTACTACACCTAACTTATAAACTAACTTGGCATATTTATACAAATTATCAGTCAGCTATATGTGATACATGATTGGGCGATCATGTTTATTTCGATTCATGACTGACTAGGTAGAAGATTTTCCTGCAGTGGTCTGCCGTTTATTTCTGCAATAGACGGTTTGCCACCAAAGGCTACTGGACCAATAGCATGCAAACGTGAGGGAAGACGGATGCAACAACCCTGGGCATTCATATGAGAGGGGCATCCAATCAAAAGGTGAAATAAAGATTTAGTTTATATTTAATTTGAATAAAGTATTTATTTCATGTTTTCTCTGTTTTAACATATTTAAAATGTCTTCCTTTCTCACATTTCTCAGTACTATGCACCCCCCTACTTGAGTCGTAGGAGCATACAATCAAGGAGTTGGCTCAGGCCACAACCAAACCTCTTCACATCATTGTATAGCAGGGGTTGGCAGCCTATGGCATGTGTGCCACACTTGGCACGCGTACCACACTTGGCACGCTAAGCAATTTCCAATGGCACGCAGCCGCATATGACATCACGAAGTCCGAACCAATAACTACTACAACGCAAAGTAGATATTTAGCTGTTTCAATTTTAACATATACTAAAGTATATATACTATATATTACTATATAAAATATATTGTAAAACAGGTATATTGACCTTGACTTGTATAAAAATACGTATGCTGTTGGTACACTGATTTTAAAACCCTAAGTCGGCACATAGTTAGCAAAAGGTTGCCGATGCTTGATTTTGACCATTGGGACTCAAGTTCAATCCTGAACTTAAGTCATATATACGATCCATTGCTAAGAATGCTGGAAAAATGGTCGGCGCTATCAAAGAAGATATTTAGCTGTTTCAATTTTAATATATACTAAAGTATATATACTATATATTACTATATAAAATATATTGTAAAACAGGTATATTCATCTTGACTTGTATAAAAATATGTATGCTGTTGATACACTGATTTTAAAACCCTAAGTCAGCATATAGTTAGCAAAAGGTTGCTGATCCCTGCTGTATAGAACCCAGTATGTCCTGCTATTCAACCCATAGCTGGGGGATGAAGAAATAGCATTATACCTTTTCCAAGAGTATTTGTATGTAAATGAAGGCAATGAGCCTGATTAGAATTCAAACTCTGCTCTGTTATTTTTCATTCATCCGATATCCACTGCACCATAATGCACATCCTAATTATGAAGGATTGGATTATTTTGTTTTATGGCATATTAACCTCAGTGGGTTATTTAATGCTGACAAGATTTTAGGATAGGTTCATATGAATAAAATATAGATCAGTTTGTAGATCAGGTTTCATTGATGTATTTTTGTAAAGAGGGTTTTTGTCGAGAGTCAAATGATTGCTGGCATTTTACTATAAAAATCCATTTTTGTACTTTCATAGTGTTTTCATCCCAGTTTGTAGGTTAACTATTTGACCAGAGCTGGGACCCTAACAGCCTGGGAACAACACCAATTAAGAGGTGGTTCCATGCTCCTCAAAACCTCTCGATCAGAGGCCTTGCTGTTGGATATAGTTTATCATCATGCCGGGGGCAGTCCTAATTATGAATAATTAAGTTTAAAATGCCACTTGAACATTTATGTCACTTCCACCCCATAAACCTACCTATCAGTCTATCAATTCTTTTGATTAATTAATCAATCAGTTACCAATTAATAAATTCCAAGCTGCTCGTACAAATTTCATAAATACTGTTAATTAATATTAATTTTGTCATTGTTGTTCAGGAAATTATGTTTTAAAAAAATTAGCAAGTGATAAATTGTTACAGATTTTCCTTAAGTAGTTGGTGAATTGCTACTGATTTTCCGAAGCGTTCCTGGTAAGTGGTAATCAAGCTGGAGCTAAATTCTCGAGCCAACACCAATTACCTTACTGTCTTGCTTTGTAATTTGCATGCAAAATTCTCTACCAAATTGTACCAATCAAGTAATGTTTTACAATTACCAATCATAAGTTCTCTCTGCACAAATTCTTGGGGTACTCAGTTTACTTAGCAATAGATAAACTTCAGTATCTGTTCTAGCTTCAAGTGTGAACCAACAGACCAACTGTTGTGCCAAACAGATTTTCTGAACCTACAATTTCTACTACTACACCTATCTTATAAACCAACTTGGCATACTTCTACAAATTATTAGTAATTAAGTTAAAAATTCACTTGCACATTTTTGCACCTTTCCTCTCAATAAACCAAGCCAATTAATAAATTCCAACCGGGTCCTGTACACCTTTAATTCATACCGAATGTACACGTCTTATTGTCACCGACATCAAATATAACACAGCCAGGTGTTATCAAGTGAAGCATAACATGATGTGGGCATGGTTCTTTTCATCACTTTACTATTTTCACTTATTGCTGGTTACCTAATATGGTTGTCTAGTTGTTTAATGTTGTCGGGTTATCTCCTCCTAATTTTCAAAACTGCTACTAGGGGATGCTCTCTGGACAATAAATACTCGGCGATAATTTTTTATCACTCTCTTCTTACTTTTCTGCTTACTTATCAACATGTAAACCTCTCGTGGAGAATGTGTTCCCCTTTGGAAAATGCATGAACAATACACACACACACACATATGTATGCACATTCACTCACTTCAAATACTTCGAACCCATTAGGTTTTCACATTCATCTGATACACACATCATTGTCTTTATCACTTGTATACCTTTGTTGTTGATACATTATCATCTGATTATACTTATATATTGGTCTTGTCCTTTCTTTACATTTCTTTATGTAGACTCATATCCCAAGTCTGCCATGTTTGTTGTGGGCATTTCAGGAGACATACGTGTTTATCTCTCAACATATACACTGGCCTGCAAAAATGTCATGTTCACACCATGAAGAGATTATTAAAGAATTCTTTTATTCACTCTCTAGTTGTGAGACTAACCACCTCCGCAACTCGTTGCACAAAGATATAGACCCCACGTCGTAGAATTTCTGTGCAGCGGATCGAGTGAGAGGCAGGCTCACAGGCAAAAGAAAAACACAACTACAAACTTGGGTAGGACAAAAAGAGGAGGGAGGGCGTGTGACCTTTTTGCGGATGATTAACTCTGGGCTGATTCTCGGCTGGCAAAAAAATATATATATATCTTAGCTAACAATGTCCGGCTGCTAATGGGTCGCTCTTCGTTGTTACTTGCTCCGGCCTAAATCAACCTTCCTCGAACCTAAACTTAGTCTAACTGCCATGACCCAAAGCGCTGCCGTATATATGCAGAATCCTCTTTCATCATTTCCGGACAAGGGACACCCACGAATAAACCCATAACTTTTTCATGACCATTTCTCCCTTTGAAGAAAGTGGACATAAAAATATTTCTTAGCCTAGCTGACTCCGATTCAGGGACATTAAATTCAGACCCTTTTAAGTGTTGACCAGATCCGGTCTTTTTCCTATCTTCGTATTTTGACAAGTACTTAACACTTATCTACCCTTTTGGCCATATGTCCAAAACATGTTTTTATCTAGATTCCTAATCTAATCATTTGGTCTTGAAGTTTGATACCCAGGTCAAATCTAACTAATCTTCTCGCACATATGTGTGCGCGCGCACGCACACACAGATGTGGGGGTGTATATATACACACACACACAGATGTGGGGGTGTATATATACACACACACACAGATGTGCGGGCGCACACACACACATGCGTGCGCATATATCCAACTCATAGTGTCACATAGTGAACCATGGTTTTCTTAATCTAGAGACTTTCTTGAAAAACAGAAAAATTATGGATAGAAGGAAAAAACATTGTTGAAAAAAATATCAACAGTTCAATAACCTAAAGTCTACCAAAGGTTGCAATCATTCTGGTTGGTTTCTACAAATATTCTTGAGGCATTGAGAAAGTTAACAGCAAGAGTCAAAGCTTGTGTCTGCGTGTCGGAGGTTCCTGCAGCTTGTCGTGATAGAGCGAGGAAGACACGACAAAAAACTCTGATGCAAACTGGACTATAAACTGCAGCCTTCACTTATATTGCTATTTGTCTTAGGAGAAATGACATTGATGGATGTTATCTTTCCATAAAGACCCTCTTAGAAAAGCACATGGCCCTTCTAAAAGTACCTCTGATCAGATTCTGGCTTTAGACATTTTGGTAAGAACCAATGTGTTCTGAGAGGATAACCCATTAAATAAACAGTTCCCAGAGTCGACAGAATTTTGCAAAACATATTCATCTTCCCGCCACAACTTTCTTAGCGTTGTGAAGTATGATAGGGAAAATGGAGTTGTACTGAATTTACTAAATCTTGCTAGGTTTATTTTGGATTTAAATCCTCCCAATGCCTTCCTTGTAAGCATTTTGTAGGTTATGGTCAATATTTAGAAACTGAACTTTCTTCAATCATGTTCCAATCTGGTCAGTTAATTTTCCATACTTTTATTCACTTAGTATTTTTATTCCTTCACTTAGAATTCTTAAATCTCTTGATACCTAAAAAAGTTACTAACATTTCACGTATTATTATGACTCAATCAGGTCTACTGCCCTATTAACTAGGGCAAGTCAATTTTGGAACTATTGTATTTGTGGTGAATACGAAATAAAAATAACTCTCTTTTCTCCAATGTTTTCAAATTCGTGAGCCTATGCAAAAATTTATTTTGACCTATGGAAAAAGGAGCAGCTTGCAAACTGAGAAAAAAATAACAAGTCAATGTGAAATCGCTTTTTGATATAAATAAGCAAAGAAAGTTGAATCAAGGCAGAGAGTGAGAAAAAGCAGAAAGAAGCAGGAGGCAGAAAGCCAGAGTTCCATGCATTTGAATAACGCCAGTGTCAAATTACATGCTGATACACTATCAGCCTTTAATGGGAGTAGAACAATATCAAAGAACTCTGTTCAACTCCAAAGCTAAGTATCTTAAAATATATCTTTTCATTCATGTTGGATACAACTGTATCACTTTTATGTGAAAAATGAGCTCTCTCAATTTGTTTTAAACATTTTGATATATTACTTTATGTCTGATGATTTAATATGAACATTTTCTCTTCTTGACAATTCATGGAAACTACGAACTTTAAATATTTGATTCCTTTTTCTTAACAAGCTACTGATAACTTCAAATGTATAAATTTGTAAATAAATTCCTTATCTTGTTTTTTTAAATATAACATGTGTTTCCTCATCATTATCCCTCGATACTTTATATTGAACTCAATTTGAAAGTTGGGGTTTAACATTATAAATAATGACACAAAAAATTTTTTTCCAATTTTTTGAGGAAACGAGTTTGAAGATTAAGTTTATGTTCAAAATTGTAGCATTGGAATTTTATTCTGGCAATCAGTGAAAGCCTTATAGCATGGCTTCATGGAATTTATAATTTACTGAAGTTTTACAAAATGCATATGGACAAGTCACGTACACATTATTACTAAATCATTATACCATCAAATAAGACCCTCATTTACTTCAAATTTAGTTATATTATGATGTAATATATTATACAGTGTAGTAGTTTTAGTGTGATTCTCAATAAAGAATGCAAATTTAAACATTTTGTCTTATAATTTGTGCTATATACACTTTTATCTATTTTCTGTTTTTATTAATTATGATCTAACAAAGGGGTTGGCGGCCTTTTGCTAACTATGTGCCAACTTAGGGATTTAAAAGCAGTGTGCCAATAGCATACGTATTTTTATACAAATCAAGGTTAATATACCTGTTCTACAATATATTTTATATAGTAATATATAGTATATATATTTTAGTATATATTAAAATTGAAACAACTAAATGTCTTCTTTGCGTTGTAGTAGTTATTGGTTTGGACTTTGTGATGTCATTTGTGGCTGTGTGCCATTGGAAATTGCTTGGCGTGCCATGGGTGGCCCACGTACTGTAGGTTGCCGACCCCTGATCTAACAAATCTTATTCAATGAGTAGTCTTTTTTGTAATCTTTTACAATTTTCTTTACACAATTTTTACTTATGAAATACAGTAAAAAATTAGATATTTTGCTTGTGGTGATTCATAATTAGAATTCTGGTTGGAATATATTTCCATTCAACGTATCCAATACAAAAGATACAAACTTTATTTAGATTTATTCTTGAAATAGTAAAATCTTGATGTCGGTAAGCAAAACCTGTGGAAATTAGGTATTTCTGTATATTTTTTCAGATAATCTTTAAAGCTAAATGCTCAAAAATTGGTAAAAGCTCTGAAGCTAATTTTTGGTTTGGTTTGGTTTGTTTTACAGCATATCAATCTCAATGAGTTATTTAATGCTGACAAGATTTTTATTGGTGATAATATTTTTCAAAAATGTGTTGCTGGTAATAATTTTTTTCTTCAAAATTCATTGCTGGTAATAATTTTTTACAAAAATGTATTGCTGGTATTAAAACCTATTTTTACACTTTCATAGCATTTTGAACCCAGTTTGGGGTTAACTATTTGCCCATGTCTGGAACCCTAACAGGTACTACCACCAGGTCATTGTGGACTTGGGTACACCAGCAATTAAGAGGTGGTTCTACACTCCCTAAAACATCCTGATCAGAGGCCTTGCTGTTGGACTGGTGCAATGTTGATTTTCTAAAGAAAATTGAAAAAAACCAACCTACTTTTACACTCTTACAAATTTCATAAATATCTTCATTTTATTATTTATTATCCTTTTTTAGTCAAGCATGATATTAATTTTGTCATTGTTGTTTACAAAATTGTCTTTTCCTAAGCATCAAACTAGGTCATTTAACTTGACCAGATCTAGTACAGGCATTCTTTGACTATACAGTCTTAAAGTTTCAATAACAAAAAATGTGTAAAACTAGCCTGGAAGCTGCCCTTTGGGTAGACATTAGGCTAGGTCCTGCAGAGGGCTTTTTCACCTTCAACCTTTTATCTTCGTGTATTTAAAAGTTATAAGAATTTAGAAATAATAAAATTATTTTATCATTATTCGACACCTTAATTCGGCATAATCTTTCTTCTTATACGCAACTGATCTCAGTAGTTTGTTTACATTCATTTGGCGCACAATTTTTATTTTCTTTTAAAATCCCTATTCTTTAATGATCTCTTCACATAAAGTCACTCTTAATAGACATTAGGGAAAACGAACTATGTAATATTTTGAATACATCACAGTATGCATGCTAGAATAAGAAAAACAAAATATGAGGCACATACTGTGCCCCACTTAAGTTTTAATTATGGTTTAATTAAACAATATCAATTGCTATTGCAATGAAAAATGAAATTAAAGTTAAACCTTTAATAAAGAATTGTTTTCTTTAAAACCTTTCACTCTGTTCGATATTTAAATTTAATTTTAAATGAGTGATTTATTTAATTTTTAAACATGTGTAACTACAGTATTTACTACCTGTTACTTCTGGTTGTTTATGATTCACTGAGATCAAGAGACAAACAGACAGACACACATACACTGTACTTTATTTATATTGACATAGTGTTGACCAATTTTGAATGTAATATATCTAGTCTAGAAAATCTGGATGCACAGGTAGCATAATATGTAATTGTGTGGAAAGTGAAATCAACAAATTCTGGTTAAGTGTGTTGCATTTAATTTTGCACAGATTTCCTTGGGGAAAGACGTGAATCCATCCAGTTAAATAGCAGGGTAGACTGGGTTCTATAGACTTGGATGGAAATCAGTCTTGGAGAAAAACAACTCTGAATTCTGAAAAGGCAACTGGGGAAACAAATCCACTATCTTGTCCAAGTAATCATAGCATGTCACAGATAATAAAGAAAAAAGAATCTGAAAATCTATGATCACCGAGATTACATTGAAACACTAGTTCTCATATAACATGGGTCGGCAAACCCCGGCCCTCAGGCCATGAATGATATTTGTTTGGCCCGCCAAATTAACAGTACTAAGAAATTTGCATTTTTGTTGTTTGTATTAGTTGTTTTCCTATTATAAGGAATCTTGTTTAAATAACAACTTTGATGTTTTTTTTCTTTAAACCACTAGACCAAGCCAGCCTTCTGGACAGAGTAATCTGAGGTCAAGACAATTATTATAATATATTTGATATCAAGGCCCTCCACTGAGACACTGCATAGCTGTCTGGACTGGTTTCACCAAAAGGTTGCCAACCCCTGCCATATGATCACCCAAGTTAAGTAATGTTAAGCCTGGTCAGTACCTAGATGGGTAACCACTTATGAATATCAGTACTGTAAGCTTAGATGTGTAGGTGGCATAATGGATAATAGCTCGGAATTGTTAATCAATCAGAGAGCTGAGTTTCAAGTCCTGTTGGGTTTGTTATATTCACTTACATGCAAATACCCTTGGGAAAAGGTATTAATCTACCTCTTCTCCCCCAGCTATGGGTTAATTAGTAGAGTGTGAGTTCAATACCCGGTTAAGGCAGTGGAGAACTTGGAGAAGGGAATTAACAGGAGATAACTGACATCCATTAAACATGGCACATGGAACTAGAACAGTCTACCCCAGTGAGCGAAATAAAGACTTCAGTTCGACATTTCAACCACCTGAAGAAGGCTGGAGCGTACAACGGCCGAAACATTGTAATAAATATGGCGACAAAGATGAGTATAATATAATATAAATAGAGAACAAAGCATGTTTGTCATTCCATTTTCCTTTTAGCCATTCCATACCTTCCATGAATTACAGTGTTATTAGACCACGGATATAATAATGCCCATAATGGGTGAAATACAAATGGGAGAATAAATCTTTCTTCCATAGCTCACTCCAGTTATAATGTTATCCTTTTATTTGGGAGATATACCTTAAAAACTAGAAACAAATAACAAATATATTTCTCAAAGAGGGAAATGGACAAACAAAATACATTTCAAAGAAATACACAAACAAGGAAAGCACTTTTCAAACAGAAACAACAACAATTTGGAACAAAATCAAGGAAGTAATAAATTTACTGTGTTGCCTCGTAGACCAGCAGAAGCTAATAAAATATCCCATGGTTTGCTTGTTTATTTAACAGCATATCAACTCCTTATGGGATTTATTTAATGCTAAAATTTAATTTTCTTGGGTGCATTGGTTTGGTTTGGTCTGTTTTGTTTTACGGCATATCAACACCTCAATGGGTTATTTAATGCCAAGATTTTTATTGTTGGTAATATTCTTCTTCAAAAAATGTATTGCTGGTACTAAAACCTATTTTTGCACTTTCATAGTATTTTGACCCTAGTTTGGGGGTTAACTATTTGCCTATAGCTGGGACCCTGACCGGGTGGACATGGGAACACCAGTAATTAAGAGGTGGTTCCACACTCCTCAAAACCTTCTGATCAGAGGCCTTGCTGTTGGATGTAGTTTATCATCTTATCCAGGATGCCTCATTTGGTGGTGGTGGTGGTGGTGGGGATCTTACCCCTCTGCAGAGGTGCAGTTGGCATATTGTGAAGCCCCAGCGAACAGGGCAGGTGTGCATTAGTAATTTCTTTACTTTTTTTTAAAATTATATTATTTATTCATTATTTTTTTTTCAAAAATGTGTTGCTGGTATTTTTACTATAAAATATTTTATACTTTCATAGTGTTTTGACCACATTTTGAGGCTTAACTATTTTCCCATATATGGGACCCTAACAAGTGCTACCACCTTGGGTCCGGGTGGACACAGAAACAACAGCAATTAAGAGGTGGTTCCAAACTCCTCAAAACCGTCTGATCAGAAGCCTTGCTGCCAAATATAGTTTATCATCATACCCAGGACACAGAACCTATGGTAGTTTACTTACCCTAATGATTACACGGTAGAAAGTTTACAGAATATTACAGCTAAACACATGTATGTATATATGTACTAAATGCCTTGTTTTATATTTTACGGTACAGTAAATATTATCTTCATAATTTTAACACTCTTATGGCTGGCTACCATACTACTACTAATTAGCAATGTCTCTAAGCCACCGAACACCTATAGCAGAGCAGGCCCTTTGGGAACTGTTACACATTCCATATGTCGAAGGGTCACTCATGCAATAATCAGACCTGATTGCTGAACTTTAGTCATCTGATAAAATCATAAAACGGTTTCCAATATAATAAAATGCTTATTAATCAATAAAAAAATTTGACAACTAAAAGTGCTGATTAAACCAAAATTCCAGTATGAAGATGTTGATCACTATTCCTGGTAAGGAATCTGGTTACAAATCATGAAGCATGGTGTTCTATACTATAAACCTATTCATGGTGCACTCCTGGAATCTATCTTACATATTTATAAGTCTATCATTCATCCATTCTTCAAATATTGCTGCTACATCTGGTATGGTGCTCCTGTTATATATTTAGAGATTCTTGATAAAAAAAATCTAAAGAAGAATCTGCAATGTTATTGGTCTTGATCTGTGTTGGGGCGCACCCACCTTCACAACCACAATAGACTGATCCTATTATTATAAATAGAACAGTAGTTCTAGAGACTGTGAGTAGTGTAGCAGTGTATCAGTAATGGTGCTCTGCTGTCGAACTCTCTGTTTGGCAGAGAGGAACTTGGCGAAGCTTTGCCGCAGGGCAAAGTTTCGTCCGGGGAGGTAGACAGTCCCTAAACTCGTGTATACGGGTTGTAAATGGGCATATTTTTGGCCGAGCCTACGGGCTCGGTAAGCCCACGTTAAACCGGCCTTGTGCCACATTCGACCCGTGTGTGTGTGGGGGGGGGTTGTTAAATATCGTAGTGTAGTGCAGTGCAGAGTGAGACTTCTTAGTGATCAGTTACACTTCCGTTTCTCTTTGCTATTGCGATATTTATTTTTCAACGTAAGTCACTGTTGGGATCAATAAGACATCCTTCGTCGCCACTGTTGAGATGTTGAGTGTTTCCACGTGAATATATGGTAATAACGAACAAACACAGTCGTAGGGGAAAATACTGGTATATTCAGAGAGGTATTTACATCAGAGAGATTAGTAGTAGAACGAACGTAGGTTAGTAGTAACAATAAGTAATAGTAATAAAGTCCAACGGTATCTTCCGGTCGAGAAACGGAAGTGTAACTGATCACTACAGAAGTCTCACTCTGCACTGCACTACACTGCTACACTACTCAGTCTCTAGAACTACTGTTCTATTTATAATAATAGGATCAGTCTATTGTGGTTGTGAAGGTGGGTGCGCCCCAACAATCTGGCATCTTGGCTTCAGTCACTTTTCCACTGCTGTAATGTAGCTTTCCTGTACCTTTTCTATAAATATTTTCATAGTAATTGTTTGATGAACTTTCCTCTAAGGTACCTAGACTTTATGAATTTAAGGACAGTACTAGATTGGCAGTTGAAATGGCTAGATGCAACTGTAAGTTCTATGCTAACAGTTTCTTCTACTTCTCTTCTCACTTGTGGAGCTCTCTTCCAGCTTCTTGCTTCAAAATTAACATTGATCTTCAAAACTTTAGATGCAATGTCAATTGTTATCTTCTCTCTTCTAAATTATTTTTGTTTTTATTGTTCTCTCTCTTTAATAGAATTTTTTCTCATATTCTCTAATACTCAATAACCTCTTGTGTCTTAGTGGCTTTATTGCCTTTCTTGAAGTGAAATGAATAAAAAAGCTAAGGGCCAGAACAGGAGGCCTATTTCAAAAGCTTGTTACACTGGGAGTAACATATTTTAGTATCAGTTTGGGTTTGTGGCAGATTGCTGCTGCTGTTGTCAACTTGAGAAATTTAGAAACATTTCTGCTTTTATAGTGGGAATAAATTTAGCTTACTTAACTGAAATAAGTATAAGATTTATTTATTTTCTTTTCTTTAGGTTTATTGCAAAAACAAACATTGTAACTAAGTACCTGGCTTCTACTGCTATACCATTACAAGAGCCAGATCAGGCTGAAAATGGATTACTGCTGCCATACATGGGCAGGAGCTGCCCAGTCTTCACTTTCCAGTCTTGACAGAGTCTAAAAGTGTCTCCGTGTTCTTGGCAAATTATTTTCCTCCCTACAACCCCTTTCTCCCAGCCGAAATGTCACAAGCCTCTTGCAATTACGTTGCTATTTCAGTGGAAAGTGTTCAGACAAATTACATTCCTTAGTCCCATCAGTTCTCACCTTCATGACTAAGGCCTGCGATGCCATGCACATTGTAGCAAACCACCCTTCATATTCCATTAGTGAGATGTAAGTTCTACTTGAACAGCTTCTTCCCATGAACTGCTGCTTTGTGGAACCAACTCCCAAGTGGATGCTTCCTCACATTACAATCTTAAACTTGTTCAAGCCTAGGGTAAACCATTATCTCCCACACATATCCCCATAAACTGTGCCTCTTACTTTGTAACCCTCTATCTTGAGTGACTCCCGGGCCTAGTACAAGGCGAACATCATTGTAAAAAAAAAAAAAATTTGATACAATTAATTTATGCACTATATATATATATATATATATATATATGAAGAAATATAGTCTTAAAGTGGGCTATATTTATGGGATAAAGTGCTCAATATCAGAGATAGAGCGTGTGTAAATATAAAAGTGAACATAGAAGTCAACACTTCGAGGCGACAGTCTGTTTCATGCTAGTGCAATCGTCAGGCAACTAGTGAGCACTAGTTGCCTGACGATTGCACTAGCATGAAACAGACTGTCGCCTCGAAATGTTGACTTCTATGTTCACTTTTATATATATATATATATATATATATATATATATATATATATATGTATATATATATATATTTTAAATTTAAAGGAAAAACAGACCACTTTAAGGCTCCATGTAATAATTTATTCTGCCAAGCCCTTTATTAAAGGACACTGGCTCATCAGACTCCACTTATTCTACAGAGAATTATGTAATTGTGATAAGAGAAATAATAATGGAAGGAGAAAACTGAATCAATGATTTTGTTTATAGTGGTTGACCAAAGTCATTTAAGTAGAAATAATTGATTGCTGACCTCTGCTAATATATTGGGTATATTGATATATTGATATCAGACTGAGGGGGAAAAAAATCTACTACCACTCAAGGAGATTTCTGAAAAAAAAGTCTGAACCATTACTGAAATATGAATTTTTAATTCGGCAATGTAATAGGAAACAATGGAAATAGATTAATAGAATAAAAGAAGTCCTTGAAGGGACCCAGTCCCTAGGATAAAATACTAGTCCTTTGACCACTGGCTAACTGACCATTAATAATATCCAGCTCTGATTTCGTCATAATTATCCTATTATAAACGTGCTTGTCCTTCCATTAGATCACGTGATCATTATGCCCTGCCAATATCTCATAAATAATGAACTATTCCGTTTTGATTGCATGGAAAGAGGGGAAAAGGCACATTTTTGTAAAGAGAATTCTCAGTTTTTTTAAGGGTTTTTCTTTCTTCTTCCTTATTATCTTATTTAAAATAATATTCTATTTAATATATAATTAAAAATATAAAAAATTAGATAAGAGGAATCGAGAATTATTAAAAATTATATAAATTAATATTAATATAAATTAATATATATAATCAAATTAATAATAGAATTATTAAAAATTTATTTTATTTTTATTAAAAATATTTAATATCAATATAAAATATTAATTTTCACACAATTCCAACATTTTAATTATTTTCTCATACAATTTTAATATTATAATTTAATTACAAATAATATTTATAAACTTTCAAATACAATGGACAAAAGACAGAAAGAGTTAAATAAAGGACTGTTCTTTCCAATAAAAGATGGTTATCAATCCAACTCATTACTATTAATACTAATATTACTATTAATACTAATATTACTATTCATATTACTATTACTAATTTTCTCTAGGAATGTTTCTAACTCTCAAACTGAAATTATGACTTTTCTTCCTATCCTAATGACACATAGTTTACAACTTTTCTTCTATGACATCTAGTTACCAGCTAGTCACCATGCAACAGTAGGCGTCCTAGCCGGTTCAATTTATTTCAGTAAGCGCTTATGACTACTATTGCTAATACTGCAAAGCTCTTCCATGAATTGAGCCCTCTCGGTTATTGGCGTGTTTATTCAGAGAATAAGTGCATAAAAATTAACCTTCCTCTTAACCGGGCACAGATAGCTCAGGGGTAAAATCTCTGACTGATGCCAAATCAGTTGGGTTTCAATGCAGGCTTGAGGCAATTGGATGTCTAGCCACACTGATGATCTGTGATACAGCAAAACAGTCTGTCTGCAGATGACAATATATATATATATAGTCACAAGATATATATATATATTGGGGGATCTGTATGTATATATATATATATATATATATATATATATATTTTGAACGATAAAAATTATTAGAAAAATCAATTAAAATCTTCAGACATACTGGGTTGTAGATATATACATACTGGGTTATATATATATATATATATATATATATATATAGATAGATAGATAGATAGATATAGTTGCCTGACGATTTCACTAGCATGAAAAAGACTGTCGCCTCTAAGTGCTGACTTCCATGTCCACTTTTATATTTACACATGCTCTATCTCTGATATTGAGCACTTTATCCCATAAATATAGCACACTTTAAGACTATATTTCTTTATATATATATATATATATATATATATAAACAGATCCCACACTATATGGACTTTTTTATTTAAAAAATAAATTATCTACACACAAAAAACAATTTAAACATTTAAATGGTGGTATTGTATAATGTAGAATGCAAACAGAATTAATTATTATTCTTCAATTTCTTTTTTATTATCATAGAGTAAGCACTACAAATCATGAAAATAATTAGTAAATATTTCTAAAAGCTAATAATAATAATAATAATAATAGTGGGGGCCCACTTTGCTTTATATTTATATATTATATATATTATATTTGTATTTATATATTATGTTTATTTATATTTATATATTATATTTATATATCATATTTATTTATATTTATTTATTTATATTTATATATTATATTTATAATTAAATATTATATTTTTATTTATCTATATTTATATATTATTTTTATTTATATATTATATTTATATTTAAATATATTTTTATTTATTTGTATTTATATATCATATTATTTATATTTATATATTATATTTATATTTATTCATATTTATATATTATATTTATATATTATGTTTATATTTAAATATTATATTTATATTTATTTATATATTATTTTATTTATATCTATATATTATATTATTTATATATTATATTAATATTTATTTATATTTATGTATTATATTTCAAATATTATATTTTTATTTATTTATATATTATATTTATTTATATTTATATATATATGTTCATTGTAAATTGACCCCCCCCCCCCAACAAATGATGAATCCAGGTAAAAAATGTCATAAGAAAAAAGTCACAGGAAAAAAGAAAGAGGACAATGTTATCCTTGATTCTGTGTCTTTCTTTTGTTTTTGGTACTTGTGGGTAATGTGGGTTATCTGTCACCACTTTTAAACTGAATTTTTCAACTTTTTTACAAATTCAGATGTGTGTAAAAATATACTAAAAGATTCATTTAGCAGTCTGAAAAAAAGAAGAAGAAAAAACAGTTCATTAAAAAAAACATTTAAAATATCACATAAAAGATCAGCAATACTTGAATTAAAAGGTGGCAACAAATAACTTAGTACCGACATTTTTTTAACCCTCCTAAACACTAGTATTCCTCACTGTAATCCTGAAGACAGCATAATAGAAATCTTGAATCTCAGGCCTATTGCAAATAAAAATATACTTGGATTTAGTGAAAAAATAATTTTTACTCCTCCTACCATGGAAATTATTGACAGTATGGTTCAAAACTCAAAAGCCTGTGAGAATGGGTTCGTTAATAATACCAAACTTGAAAAACCAAGTTGTAACTTTTTTCTGTGACTTTATATTACAAAAAAAAAAGCCAAACCAAATACTGATATGACCTGATGTAATTTTTTAATTTTTATTTTGAAAATAGTAATCTGGAATGCTATTTCCATAATACTACCAATTGAATATTAAAACACTACACTACAGTGTGACAGATTACGAAAGAAAATTGTTACATTTTCTTTTAAATAAATCACCTCGTGTGAGCATATTTGTTTTGGCTTCCGTAGGTGTGGGTGTTAATTTTTTTTTTTTTTTTACCTACAATGAATTTTTATATACCAAGCTGAACCCTCTTATTAACTTTTATAAATTGAATAATTATCGCTCGCTCTTTTTTCTTTTCTTTTTTTTGTTGCTATTCATGATCATCAGGTTTGTAAGTAAAATAATTAATTAAATGAAAAAAGAAAAAAAATTTGAAAAAGATGACTATTTCCGGTTGCAGTGCCCAATGTACAACTCGACCCTATTTCTTTTTATATTTGTTGGGTTAATGATTTAAAGACTTAAATTTTTTAAATATATTAGATGTGGCACAAGGCCGCAAGTACGGAGCACCCAGTGAGTATCGTACTCACTACTCAGTCGTAATTGGGTTAGTGTACTGTACTTTTTTATTAGTTTGGGTTGTTTTTAAAAAGTTACCCAGACATGATTTTAAATTTCTCGTGGGTGTTATTTTTACCTATCTTCATATCGCAAAAGTAAAACAGTAAAAAAAAAAAACAAAGTCACATGTATGAAAAAAGGCGATCCGAGAGTGCAATTTTACGGAACAAATTACGCTGAATATTGTGATTTGATAAAAATAATTTTTTAATTTTGTTTTCTATTTATATTTTATCAGTTTTATTAATTTTTAAGGTAAACGGATTTAAAAAAGAATTTTTAAAAAGTAATTTTTCTTTACTAAGTAAAAATTCGTTTTGCTTTTTGAGTTTTGCTGAATTTGTTCTTTAAATTTTTTTTAACAAAATGTGATTTATTTTTTTACACTTTACAACCAAAATTTTAATTTTAGATTTTTAAATTAAAATAATTAAAAAAAGTTAAAACATTTTTAATTTAAAAATGTTATTTCTTTTTTAAAATAAAAAAGGGGAAAAAATACTTAATAAATTCGTTCGAATGATAAAAAAAAAAAAATTAAATTGTGTTACTCAACTGTCACTCAAAATAATATTTTAATTTACTTATCTTTGCTTACCTCAAAATTAAAAAAATAATAGTTTACTAGGTTATTTCACTATATTTCATTTTCGTAAAAAGAACAAAAAAGTCATGAGAATTTAGTACCGGTTGTCAATAAACATGAGTTATATGGTGTTAGTGTAATAAAATATGGAAGTCCGAAAGCATCCAAATAAGTAAACTAAACTCCTAAATTCATATACGAAATTTATATATGCAGTCTCTCACAGAAACTGTACAATGCTCGCCCAGCATAGTTGCAGTAAACGCGGGATCTGTTGGTGTTGAACAAACACAAATGTGCCTGAGCAGATGTCTGCAAGAAAGATTGGGTAGTCGTTTTAGCAGACAGACATATTCAGAAACAAGTGGCCATCATTATCAGTGTTGCTGTTGTAAATTATTATAATACCAAATTAATCAGTGGTTCATTCAGTTTATATTATTTGATATGCTTTATGTTTTTATTTTTGTTACTTTTTTGTTTTAAAAATATTAAGAGCTGATTACAGGATTCTATGATGTTTGGGTAAAAATAAAACACCACTTTGTTGTGGGATTTTACAGACACTATTAATATGAGTGTGTGGACATTTTATAGTAAATATTTATGAGTTCCTGGAACATTTGTCCCACAAACAATATTGGTGGACTCATGTGAATCCGGGTAAAAACAATAAACACAAAACAATGAATTTAAAACAAACATCAATTAACAAAAATATTTGCATGTGTACACAATTATAATGAAAGAAAAAAACCCATTAAAACTGGCAATAAGGATTTATGCGTGTATGAGAGAGTTCAAAAGTCGACAGAAGACTATGGGAACAAATATGCTCCATCGGTAACGTTCTTATTCTACGTTCGGCTGCATCTGAAAGCAAGAGTTAAGAAGAGAGAATATGATTACCTTTTTATAGACTTCAAGAGCGCCCTCTAACCAAGTGGGGTAATTCAGACGTTCGAATTTTTCATATTGTCGTGGGATTCTATAATGTTCGTGTAAAAATAAGTCACCACTTTGCTGTGGGATTTTACAGATATTATTGATATGAGTATGTGGATGTAAATATTTATGAGTTCTGGAACATTTGTCCCACAAACAATATTGGTGGATTCATGTGAGTCAAGGTAAAAAATAAGAACACAAAGCAATGAATTTAAGACAACTGACAAAATTTTTTTTACAGCAAGTTTCACCCTGCACAAGGCCTGGGGGCCACTCAAGATAGAGGGTTATGTTAAGAGGCAATTTGTGTGGATAGGAGGGGAAGATAACGGTTAACCTTAGCCTTGAACAAGTTAAGATTGTAGTGAGTTTTGGGAGTTGATTCCACAGAACAGCGGTTCGTGAGAAAAAGCTGTTCGAGTGGAACTTCTCACCGATGGAATACAGAGAGAATGTGGGAGGTTTGCTACTATTTAAGTGGCATGACATGTCCTTGCCATGATGGTTTGAACTGGTAGGATCAAGGAATGTGGTTCATCCGAGTACTTTCCATGGGAGTAGTGATAGAGCAGCGAGAGGCTTGCCACATCCCATCTGTGAGAGAGATGTTAGATTGTGGAGAGTAATTTGTCACCCACAAAGGCTCAATGATGTTTTGGGACTATATCAACTTTAAAAACATTTTTCTGCAATTACCAAAGGTAACTTTGAATTGGGGTCTCAAAGAAATAAAAATATACATGATAAGTTAAAATTCTAGTAGTATTATCCATATTCTAAAAATAAACAAAATATGGTTTCGGTTTACATCTTAAAGCACTCCTCAGGTACAACAGATTTCGTTTGTTCAAGGAGGTGAGTTTGAACAAACCTAGCAATATGAAATGAAACCTTAGACTATTTCGCCATCAGTACATTACTAAAACAAAAAGCAATTTGTTAGCTAAGTTTAACCTTTGTACCTGCAATAAAATGGTGAGTGTCAAAGGGACAGTTTTTACCTTGACACCGTTATTATTTTGTCCTACCTTATGTCTCTCGGCAATGTTTATTGTTTTAAAAAGTGATGATTAGAATTTGAATAAAACCCAAACGCAATTTTTAAAAATTTTCAAAATTATGTTTTTCAAAAACTGTAGGAGGTTAGGGTAAGATATAATTGCTGGAGTTTCAGGCCTTGAATTTTAGTTATGTGCCATATGTGATACACACTTAGGTGATCATGTATCTTTTGATACATGACTGACGAGGCAGATTTTTTTCTCGCAGTAGGTTTCATTTTTTTTTGCAGTAGACCAGTTGCCATCCAAGGCTATAGAACCTGGTCTGTCCTGCAATTTACCCATAGCTGGGGGGAGAAGAAGAGGATTTATACCTTTCCCATGGATATCAGCATATAAGTGAATGAAATGGATTCAACTGGAATTCAAACTTGGCTCTCCAATTCCTCAATCTGAGTCGTAATTACTCCACTGTGAGGAATCCAAAATCACAATTATAAAAGAAAATTGGAAAATTAAAACAAAAATCGAGATATAAAATAATTTGAGAAGAAAATATATAATATCTGGAAAAATCCTGTTTTAAATTTTCTTGTTTTATAATTCACAACTTGTTTTTATAGTTATTTATTTAAATAAGTTTTTTGTAGTACAAAGTTTAATGATAGCTGGGAATAAGCAAAATTTATATGGCATTTAAAAAAAAAAATGTCATATAAATTTTGCTTATTCCTAGCTATCATAGTTATTTATCTATACAATGGTAAATAATGAATATTGTACTTGGTTCACATATTTTGAAAATTTTGTATGTTTTTATAAATTTTAGAATAAAAAGATTTCTTTTCAAATTTATTTTGTTATGAAATGTTAAATAATAAATATTACATTGTACTTGGTTCACATAATTTTATAATCTTTTAAATAAACATTGCCAATGGAGTCTCAATAATTTAAAGTAATTGTGGTGTCAACAGAAAACCGTCCATTTTTTGCAGGCACAAAGTTTAAATATTGCCAACATTTTTTATATATTAAATTTCATTCAAGCCACAAGAGTCCCAAGGGGTAAAGCGTTACTCTTGAAATGTTAACAATAAATGAGGTGTGTGATATGAATGAAACAGGAGGTAGAAGAAAGTAAAGATTATGATGATAAGAAGGATGACTTGTTCATAGAAGCACTCATGTGGGAGTCTGTTCCTCAAAATGGCCATTGTGGGTAAAAAACACATGGTACAGTGGATAAAGGCGTTGGTTAGATCCAGTGACAGGACCCAAAGAGTGTGAGTTCAATACCCAGAGAGGGGAATTAACAGGAGATAACTGACATCCATTAAACATGGAACATGGAACTAGAACAGTCTACCCCAGTGAATGAAATAAAGGGTTCAGTTCGACATGCCAACCACCTGAAGGTCGGAGCATACACTAGCCGAAACATTGTATTAAATATCGCAACAAAGATAAGGACAATAGTCTGAACAATGTAAACAGTGTACATAATAACTCATCTCAGAAATATAGACAGATACAAAAAAAGAACTGTTTGGGTGGTACTTTCTTCTTACGTTTGAAACATGTGGGAAATGAGGGATATTTGACCTCATTATAAAGATCTGAACTGATTGGACTAAAGAATGGAGCTTGTCCAAACATTTGCCGTGGAAATAGCAATTTTGAAAACTGATTTTCAAGGCAAACAGTCACCCTACATGGGAATGCAAAAGATACTCTTCTTGAACTGCATGGTTTGGGGTTTTAATTCAGGGGTCTTTCTCCTAGATTGGTTGCCCTACCAAGGCTAGAAAGCCTGGTCTATCCAACTAATTTATTGGAGAGAAGGGAGAGCATGATAAATCATATCCATTTTTATATAAACAGGACAATGTGCTGGTGTCTGGCTGTCGGTTCCTAGGAGCTGAGCTGCTTGACCCGCATACGTCGAATATGTCGGGAGAGTCCACCATATTAGAATGTACAGCTTTTATATTATATCATAAAGAAATAGTTTATACAAAGAATTAATTAGCAATGTTAATGAGATTAATGGCGAAATCACTTTGCTAACAAGACTTAATGAGACATTAACTTTCTATCAATCCATTGAATAATATGATCCTTATATTTGAGTTGTTGTCAGTTGGAACTGATGAGTCAAGTACTTTCAACAATTTAAAATTGTCATCTTCAGTGCACAATTTTTCCATTTACAGGCAAAACACCAAGATGAAATATGCCACCTCCAGAATTACCATGGTTGAACTTGACAGAAGAGTGAAAAAAAAAAAAAAAAAATGAAAAAGATCTCTTAGAGTTACTGAAAAAAGAATGGAATTAAATACCAAACTTATGCTTTGAGAAACTTTTGCAACAAATGCCAAAAATTTATGCTACAGTAATGAAGGCTAAAGGAGGATATTTTGACAAGAGCAAAATTTAATCATAAAATGCTTTTTTTTGTCATAATAAAATATAAATAAAAAAAATTTCTCACTTTTTTTTAACCATGTATAATAATTTTCTCTTTTTTAAAGTACAAAACAACTACTTTCGGGGCTAATTAAAAAAATTACTAGGGGTCGCTTCAAACTTTTGAACTGTAGTGTATATATATTATGTATGAAAAAAAGATGTCAGTAAACTGATCCCAGGAGGATGTGGGTTTTTTACTGATTGATTCATTTTTTATGGCTTATCAACTCTTTGCAGGCTATTTAAAGCCAGAAAATATATTTTAGACTGTAAGAATTTTTTGAGATAATAATGATTTAGTGATACAAGTGTTACTATTTAACCCATAGCTGAGATGAGAAGAGGGGGATTAATATCTTTCCCAGGGGTATTTATGCATAAGTGAATATAGCAAACCCAAGTGAAATTGGAAAGTTTCAAATAATATTAGCTCAAGCCCTAGGGGAGCATCCCTCCAGGCAGTACCACTTTGGGCGAAGGCTGGGCTTATTTAATTGCCTGGCACCTGAAGCATCCCCAAAAAGGGAAGTGCTGACTTTTTAAACTGACCTTATGTCACATTCGGTTGCGAAGCTGATGAATAGCCCTGGTATTCGCAAGTGGTCACCCATCTAGGTACTGACCAGGCTCTGTGTTGCTTAACTTCAGTGATCATACGGGAACCGGTGTTTCAACATGACGTGGCCGTAAGCCGGAGGATATGGGGTCAGGCGTCTTAGGCAGAAGATTGCTATCCACCAAAAGGTTTATCTTTAAAAAATAGACGCAGGGCTATTGCAGTTAGATGCTGGTCTTATTTTGTACAGTTTTTACTACAAGCATAATACAGTGTAACCTGGATATAAGAGAGTTGTCGGGACCGGAGAAGAAATCTCTTATATCCGGGTTTCTCTTATATCCGGGTTTTGTCTATTTTGTTTTATTAACACAGGTTCTAATTTGGGACCAGATAAAATATATCTTATATCCGGGTTACACTGTACATGCCAGTTTGGTCATCTTGACGTGTTGTAATGTTTGGTATGTTTGTCTTGCTAGAACATGACTGAGTAGTGAGTTCAATCTTCACAGGGTGCCCCATCATTTTGGCCTTGTGCCACATCTAAGCCATGTTTAGAAAATAATGGGCACCTTGACGTAGTATAATGGTTAGCACGCTTGTCTTGCAAGAATAATTACGACTGAGTAGTGAGTTCGATCCTCACTAGGTGCAACATGCTTTCGGCCTTGTGCCACATCTAAACCATGCTTAGAAAGAAATTCATGGGCACCTCGACATGGTGTAAAAATAAAATGAATGGTTTTAGCAAGTTTGTGCTGTTAGAACAATTACGACTGAGTAGTGAGTTCCATCCTCACTGGGTGCCCCATACTTTCGGCTTTTTGTGCTACGGTACGCTTAGAAAATCACCATAAAACACGCTGATTGGGTTTTTAGTTAGTAGTTAAAAAATATATATTTTTTTTTTTATCCATCGGAAAAGTAAAACTATTCTTCAAACTAAGTGATTCTCTAACTGAAAAATAAAATTTGCAATTATTTTAATAATGAGATTGTACATTCGTTTTTTTTTTTAAAATAAAATATACGTTACAAAGAAACTTATAACGTATCGCGAACACCGTAGAAAATATAAAATAACATTTTAACCACCTTTTAGTTGAAACGTTCTTTTCGAGAAAAGGGTAACCTAAAAAGCGCGCAGTGCGCCAAAAATACAAGCGAAATGGCGAAAGAAAGGAAGACTTGAAAAAGTTTTTAAAAACCGGCTCATTTAGTTTAAAAATTAAATGTTTTACCCTATTCACTTTATTAATTAAGTAACTATTTAGAGATGAATTTATTTCCAAATATTAAAATTTAAACAGGTGATTGTTTCAAATTTACAAATAATTCAAGGTTTATTTAAAAAAATAGGACATTTAAAAAAAATTTAATTTGCGTTGGATAATTCGAGAAGCAAACGATTTTGTTATTTTTTTTACAAGTGTAAAAAACTTTTTTAACTGGATATGACCCCGGACTGTCTATAAAAATTGTAGGGTAACTTAATAAATTATTAATTTTACACTTTTTCTGTAGTAAAAAACAGCAAAATATAATGACAGCTATATACGTACTACTAATTTATTCTCATGACTAGTACAGTGTAGATAAAATCTAACAATAACATCTATGTAAGTTATTTTTTAAGAAACAACTCAAGGTGAAGAGAGGATTAAATTAGGACATAAGTCAATTTTACCTTCGTTTATTAAAAATCTCTGAAAAGAATTTTGCGTTGTTGACTGGAGATTCATATTTTTTAAATTAATTTTTCGACCAATCAAATGTAATTAATTTTTTTTAAAAATTTAAAAATTAAATTTAAAAATAGATAAACTAAAAAAATAAGAATTGTATAGATTTATTTATTTGTTAATGAATGTTTTCTATAATTAATAGCATAGCTTATATTTGAATTCAATCTCTTGACTTTTTAAAAAATACAACCGCCAAATTCTTATTCATTTTTTACCGGTCAGTGCATGAAAATAAAAAGTACATGCATATAAGAAAATGAATATGATTTTATTAATTTAAAAGTAGCATACATATGCCTTTTTATATATGTGTCTTTAAATTTTCATTTAGATTTTTAAAGAGTTTAAATAACGTTTAAATTTTTTTGTTTTGAAAAAAAAAAAACAATTTCAGATTATACTTTTTTTATTCTTGTGAATTAAATTTTAGTATTTTTTTGTATACACTTGAGTTGACTATTTTTTAAGTTTAGTCACTAAAATTTAAAAATTTAATATTTTTTAAATAGAAAACTCCACTTTCCTTTCATTAAATCACTAGTGTAAATAAAAACAAAAAAAAAACACCACAGGCATTAAAATTTGACATTAAATTTCTTTTCTTTCCTATCATCACTTGATTGAACTATTTTTTCATTTTTAAATGTTAAACACTAAAAAACGGTAAGACATTTAAGTTAACGGCTCCCCTCAAATCAGATTTATAATTAGACATAAAGAAACCGGTATCCGTATCATTTTTAAATTGAAACTGCTGACTAGTAGCGAATTTGAAAGTTATGTGAATAATACATTAATTTAAAACAGTTTTACTTTTAATTAATTATTATAATTAATTAATACATAAAATAATTGTTTTGTCATTTAAACGTAACTTAATGATTTAGAAATAATTTATTATTTAACTGTTAAATTATTCAGTTTTAATGACTAAGTCTGTGGACACTAGACAATGAAGTTAAGAAATCTCTCTGAGTTTTTATTTTAAAATAAAATTTTTAAAACAAGATAAAAGTAAATTTCTTGTTGATTATTTTGCAAGATTTCACATGGGAGAAAGTATACTTTATTGAAATAAAAATATTATTTTCATTAAGTGTTTTTTTTTCTCTCTCTAGATTGTAAAACCTACCGGCATAATTTAATTAATTTTTTTTTAATTAACCGTCTCAAGTTTTTTAAATTTATCTCAAAACTTTTTACCGCATTTCCAAGCCTAGAAAGATGAATATATATATATTATATATATATATATATATATATATTGTTTTTATGCGGTTTTCGTGTTTTAACAGAACAAAGAGTCAAGAAGAGTAATACAACCAATATAAAATTCAGAATCAAACATCGTTGTTCACCACCTTACCATAAAACACACTGTAGACAAACAGGAAATTAACTATTCATTTTTTAAATTAATTTTTCGTAATTGATTTTCTTTGATATTACTACTTGAAACATACTTATTCATCTACTTATTTAACTACGATTTTTTTTATGTAAGGTATTTTCTGCCATGTGAGACATAGAAAATCAAAACTTCTTTTTCTAAAAATAGTAGTAACGTCTCAATGACTTTCAATATTAATTATATTTTTAAGACTGCAACACATTTTAAATCGTAACAAGATTCCTTAATTATTGAATGCAAATAGTTTCAAATAGCTAAGAATTGTCAATTGATATAATTTGGTTAAGTAAATAAACACAAAGAGAGTAATCGGGAGGGAAGAGAAACAGTAACGTGTGTATTGCATGGTGTCGGTCTAGCTAGCACGTTGCCATAAAGGAAGGCTCCCTTGTACAACAAGCCAGACAAACCGTAACAAATGAACATTATTACGGCAGTCTACTTTTTTCTATGGATGCACAAAGCGATCACATTTAAAAAAAACTTTTTTTTAAAAATATTTTTGTTTGTTTGATTTTATGATTACGATAGAATTAATTATTAAATCGATCCAGTTTGTAAATCAAAAACATGGCTCTCTGTGTAAAAAAAAATGGTTTAATAACTTCTTTCATAGACACAATAATCACGAACAAAAAGCGATAAGTCGGTCTCTGGCCTTTTGCCTTGGAGATATTTTTAAAACTCGGTTTATTCGACGTTAGAAAGAAAAAAAAAACAATAATCGAAATATGTCGAAAAAGCAAGTCACCATATTAAAAAAAAAAAAAAAAAGTTTCAATAAACAAAAAATAAATATTATCATTCTTAACAGAATACCCGTCAATGATAAATCATACAAATATATTTTTTAGTATGAATATATTTATATTACCAGGAGTGATGATGATGGTAATGGTGATGATGATAAAAAAATACATATGTTGGATGAAATGTCTTTTTCTTGAAATATTTTACAACTCTTCAGATTTTTTTTTTAATAATTTTAAGAATGAAAACTGACAGATCAGCAATAGCAGTGATATTACCAGCAGCAATTGCCTACCTACAGTACACACACAAGCACAATAGAGCCCATTTTGTGTCTGAGTGTTTGCAGTATGGACTATGACTACTAATAAAATAATAGTAATAATAAAGAGTCTATTCAACTAGTATGTTGTGATAAAAAGCAACCATAATAAAATGGTGGAAAATTAATAATTAAAAATAGTAATAATGAAGAGTGTATTGAGCCAGAGTGCTGGTATAAAAAGCAACAATAATAAGATGGAATAAAACTAGTAATAAAATAATAGTAACAAGGAAGAGTGTATAGAGCCAGAGTGTTGGAATAAAAAGCAACAATAATAAGATGGAATAAAACTAGTAATAAAATAATAGTAATAATTAAGAATGTATTGGGCCAGAATGTATTGGGCCAGAATGTTCGGATAAAAAGCAACAATAATAAGATATAATAAAACTAGTAATAAAATAATAGTAAGAATGAAGTGTATTTTTTTTAATCAATTGACCCCAAACAAGGTGATAATACCACTAAGATTCAAGGGGCTACTGGGAGTGAAAGAGAATGAAAAAGATTTTAGAAGGAACAGGAAGCCTAATTCTAAGCAGGAAACAAAGGATAAACCACTACTCCTGTTCAAAAGGCTGAGGAGGAGTGTGAACCGGATGATAAGTGAACATATCTACTCTCATTGAGGAAAGAAAAATAAATAAACAGTAAATAAAATTTCCAGAGTTTAAGTGTAGACAATAGGAATATAGAGTTGAAATAGACTTTAGAAGGAACTGTAAACCCAATCCTAAACAGGAAATAAGGATAAAATACTAATCCTGTTCAAAAAACCAGGGAGGAGTGTGAACCGGACGATAGGCGAACCAATCTACTCCTGTTAACCAAGTCTGATGTGATAAAAAGCAGAAAAAATGGAATAAGATTAGTTAAAATAATAACAGTCATAATGGTATTGATGCAGATCATTATAGCATCTGTGGTAACCCACATTATAATAATAGTAATGGTAATGTTAATATTAGCCATTTCCCTATAAGGAAACATCCAGCAGCCATTGACCAAGCAGCCAGTACTGCTTTCGGTTAAAATTTATAAAATCTTTTCAGGAAAATAGGTTTCTCAGGTCCTGTAGCTTCCCATACACAAACTGCCAGTGGTCCTCTGGTGACAGCCACCATCAGACCACCAGTGATAACATTGCTGAGACGAACATACCGGTGGTCCAACAGCAGGCCACCAGTGGTAAACACTAGTGACATGCCACCCAGTGGCAGATTGGTGGTCTGCGTATAGGGCTGTTATTGCTCTTTCCAATATTGATGGCAGTTTCCTTCCTAACTTTATGTTTGAAGTAATGATAATATCAGCCATTTCCCTATAAGGAAACATTTGGCATTCACTGACCAAACAGCCAGTACTGTTTTTGGTTGAGATTTATAAAATCCTTTTAGGATCTTGAAAACAAAAAAAAACAAAAAACAAACAAACTTGTAGTTGACCGATTATTCATTTAATAAACCTGATTTTATTAATGTTTCAATGTTTATTTAAATGATCCTCATGATATAAATAAAAACGATATTCTTACTTATTCATATAAATATTCATTATTACGTCAAATGCCACTTTTTGAAGTAATAAAAATGTGTCAGGTTAAAAATAACATCCATTAATTCTTTATAAATATTCATAGAAAATAGGAAAATAAATTGAATGAAATAGAACAACTGTCACAGTAGAGAAAATCGCAAAGCATAGGTTAAATAGAGTGTAAAAAGATAACAGATAAAGAAGCAAAAACAAGACAGAAAACAAAATGTAGGTTCTTATGAAAAATAGGTTCACTGGGTACATTGTTTCTGAACTGTGATTCTAGAGTAACCTGAGAGCAGAATGGGGCAGTTCTTTTAATTTTACAAATTTAAGTGCAGTGCTAGATTGGCAGTTAGGTCTTATCCCTTTTCAGTTGAAATTGCTAGAAGCAACTGTAAGACTAGCAATCATATTTTGTGTGAGCCTTTGTAGATTTATATACAGGAGTACCACCAATTTTCCAACAATTAATATTCTGGCATTTTGTTTAATTTTACAAATTTAACCGCAGTGCTAGATTGGCAATTAGGTCTCATCCTTTTACAGTTGATGCAACTGTAAGACTAGCAATCATATTTTGTGCGAGTCTTTATAGATTTATATGCAGGGTGCCACTGATTTTCCAACAATTAATGGTCTGCCACTTCTTTTAATTTTACAAATTTAACCACAGTACTAGATTGGCAGTTAGGTCTCATCCTTTTACAACTGAAATTACTAGATACAACTGTAAGATGCTGATGCAGAGATACAAGAGATGCATAATTAGTGGACTGGACATGTATTAGTGAATTGTTATGACCTGACTTCTGTTGATCTGGCAAAATGAATAACCTGGTGTGATTCTAGAAGAAAAGTTACTGGAAAATCAGTGTTGTAACCAGTTTAGGAGAAGATCAACTTTGAATTAAAACTTCGTCCACCTGAGAGAAGGAAGAAGGGCTTAATATTAGAGACAGTTATTGTCGGAAGATCACTTGAGTTGTGAAACTGAGATGTAAAAGGCAATCTGCATTTCTATTCACACTGTTGCTCCCTGTATTACATTGTTTTTTTTAAAAACTTTTCACCCCAAGCAAAGCGGAAGTGCCACTAGCATGCAAGGAGTTACAGAAAGAGTAAAGAGGCATGAAAGAAGAAAGGATGAAGAGAAGGACGGGGAATAGATCAAGGCATCTGGAGATGCCAATTGACATTGCATTTGAATAGTTGGAAGTTATAGCTATTAGGGAAGCAAGTAAGAGGAAGGGAGTTCCACACACAGGAAGTGCAAGACATGAAGCTATTGGAGTAGAAGAGACGGCTACATTTAACTCTTTTGACAGTGAAAGGGTGAGATTGAGACGTCAACCTAGTGGCATTCATGCAGTTTGGGAACTAGTGAAAATAGCTTGTCAGAGCAGTTAACATGAAAATATTTGTAGAAAAGACAGAGGGAGGCGACGATACGTCTGTGAGAGAGCGACTGTAAATGAGATGCCAGATCAGGGCCAACCACATTGCATATCTGTCTCTGGATTTTGTTGAGGATCCTAAGACAAACTGCGGGGGCTCCAGACCATATATGACAACAATCTTCCATGCAAGGGAAATGATTTCCATTTCAGTTTATCAACTTTCTTCTTAAAAAACATAAAGTTCACTTCAATCATGTAATTAACACATAATTTACATTTAACAATATTTTAAGATAACTTTCTAACAATCACTGATGCTGTAGAGATATTGGAGATGCATAATTAGCGTTTGGTCTCTCAGGCCATGGTTTGCAGCCAGTCTAGGAGAAAATCAATTCTGAATTCAAAACCCAGGCACCAGATGCTATACAAAAATGGTTAGACATGGGGTGCAGATGTTATTATTGTAAAACAAAAACATGATAGATTTCAGCAACTATAGATAAAACCCGCTGGATAGGAATTATGCAGAATGTTGTCGACATCGATGGACATTGGGTCCAGGGAAGGTGAATGGGTGGATGATGATAGTAATATGTGGATTAAATACTATGGCAAACTGGATTCTAGCTATGTTTGGTAACCAGTCTAGGGGAAGGACAACAAAATCCAGCTTGATGCTATACAAAATGGTTAGTCATGTAAATTATGTATGTAAAACAAAAACATGATAGATTTCAGCAATTGTGGATAATCTCACTGGAGAAGGATTATCCAGAATGTTGTTGATATCAATAGACAGAAAAAGTGGATGGATTTTTAAATGATGATGGGGATATATGGGTTAAATAGCAGGGCAAACTGGACTTTCTAGCCATGGTTGGTAACTGGTCTAGGAGAAGGACAACTCTGAATTGAAAGCCCAATTAGCTGAAGCTGTACAAAGATGGTTAAACATGGGGTGCAGATACTATGACCCTAAAACAAGAACACAATACATTTTAACCCCTATGGATAATTCTACTGGAGAAGGATTATCCAAATGGCTGTTGACATCAACAGACATGAATAAATGGTAAAGTCGAGCTTAGATGTGGCACAAGGCCAAAAGTGTTGGGTACCCAGAGAGGATCAAACTCACTATTCAGTTGTAATTGATCTAGTGAAATGAGCTTGCTAATTATTACACCACGTCAAAGTGCCCTAATGATTTTCTATGCATAGCTTAGGTGTGGCAGAAGGCCAAAAGCGTGGAGCACTTAGTGAGAATCGAACTCATTACTCAGTTGTAATTGATCTAGTGGGACAAACTTGATAACCATTAAGCCATGTCGATGTAACTTATATGGATTGATAATCTGGAAAAAATTCGTTCTTTGTATGTTACGTTCACTAAGACATAATGAAACATGGAAATGTGAAAAAGAGGAACTTCCAGACTATATATTTAATGTTATTAATATTTCTGGGTATGATAATAAACTACATGCGGCAGCAAGGCTTCTGATCAGGAGATTGTAGGTTTTGAGGCGTTTGGAACCATCTTTAAGCCATAGCTGTGTATTTGTGTGAAAGTGAATGCAACATAATCAACTGTCCCTACCCGAATACATGCAACTGAATTGCGCATGCTCTTAGTTTAACTCTATAATTCCAACATCTCCACCTAAATGCCAAAATTTTATTTACTAATTTAAAAAAAAATTTTTTTTTTAATTTAATATTTACTTACTTTCTTTTTTTTTTTTTTTTAATAGGAGTAGATATTCACCTGATTAACACTTCTTCCCCATCTTTTGAATAAGTGAGCCTATCTATCTACCCCTATTGGGGAATAAAAAAAAAAATAAAGAAAAAATAGAATTTCAGAGTTTAGTTACTTACTATGAAGTTGAAATAGATTTTTGAAGGAACCGAAAACACAATCCTAAACAGGTAACAAGGGATAAACCTCTACTCCTGTTCAAAAGACCAGGGAGGAGTGTGAACTGGGCAATAGGTGAACCTACCTACTTTCATTAAAAGTTGTAAATTTGTAACTAAATAAAAAATATATATGGTTTTATTATCTGGTTCATACTCTTCTCCAGTATTTTGAACAGGAGTAGGGGTTAATCCCTTGTTACCTGTTTAGGATTGTGTTTCCGGTTCCTTATCCTAATGTCTTCTTATTCTCTTCACTCCCAGTAATCCCCTTGTGTCTTAGTGGCTTTATCACCTTGCTTGGGATGAAATGATTAAAAAAACAACAAAAACAGACTTGGTTGGAATTTGAACTTGATATGTTTTGATGTTAAAAGAGAAGACATTTCTGTATTATAAGTGATTTGTATAGAATTTCAGCGCCATCTTTTGTTTTGTTTTTTAAAATTTATTCATGTTTTTTTTTCATTTTTTAAAATGAATAGAAAATGTAGAACATGTCTAGATTATTGGAATGTTAATTTGAAAACCATTCCATCCCTGACAATCTTGGTAACCTTGCTGTTATAAATAAATATGATAACAGCCGTAAGCCTGCCTGGTATTGACAGAAATATATCAGGTTATACATCGTGATATTGAGATTGAAATAATTGATTTGTCGAGAAAAGATAGATCTCTGGCAGTAACCACTATGTACCCGCTAGACCCATTATCTAAATAAATAAGTAGGAAACTATTAAAGCAGTAGGCGTATACTTGTCTATATGTATTTATCTATATCTATAAAATCTCTTTCTCTCTCTATATCTATATATGTGTGTGTGTGTGTGTGTGTTAGAAATCTACAAAAAAATATCCAAAATACCATATAATAATAAGTAGAAGGAAGAGAGAAAAAGAAAAAGAAAAAGAAGATAACTCTAGCTGTGAATAATGTGAAAATCTACATTATGTCTCTTCTGGTCCTCCATACCAAACCTCTCTCCCCCATTTAAGATAAGAGTGACTCCCCAGCTCCTCATCAAAATCCGGGCACTTGTGACACTCGACTCGGCTGACGACGCCATAGTGTGGCATTGAGAAACGAAGAAACTGCTATGTCTGGTGAATATTTTTACGCGTATTTTCGAATTTCGCAAGCCTTAAATCGTGCTTGGAATGCAACTGGGATTTTTTACTTTCCATTCCAGGGGTCCTGGAGCCATGCCCGCCGGAAGAACCCACTGATCTCTCAATGCGGCGGCCGTTCGATCCTGTGGCACACGATTTGGATCCAAAATTCCGACTCACCAAGTATGCTGACCTGAAGGGATGAGGGTGTAAAGTCTCTCAGGAGGTTTTGCTCAAACTTCTTGAGGGACTCCAACAGGACAGCAGTGCCCAGGATGCCGAACATTTCCAATACATCGCCACCGTTCCGAGAATCGGTGAGTTTAAAACACTTTATTCTCGATTTTCAACTACGTTGGGAAACTAGACACAAGACAGAGAGACCGTATCGGATTTGGAACAGTCATTAGTTTAAAATACGCCGATCTGATAGAAGTAAAGATTTTTGTTGCAAACTATTGTCATTTTAGTGTTTTTAGAGCTGATTTTTATGGAAATCGACTGTTTTTGGGGTGTTTTCGTCTTGCTTTTGTTGAATTGCGAAGTGTTTTTTAGTCGACCCCTTTCGATCCTCGGTTAGCCATCATGGCGGCCGGCCGGCTGCTCCTGGTTCTTCTCGTTTTTATTTTTATTTTTTATTGTTTGGGTTGCGGAAAAAAAAGAAAGAAAGAAAAAGACAGAGGGGAAAAAAACGAAGAAAAAATATTTAAACTTTTTTTCCTTTTTTTTTTTTTTCATTCACTTAGCTGATTTCTTTTTATTTAAATTTTTTGCTTCCTTCTTCCTCTTCTTTGGATTCTAGCAACTTGTTGCCTTTTCCTTCCCTGCCGGGTATAGACTTTTTTTTTTTTTTTTTTTAATCATCATCTTGAAAAATCTCTCACCGGTGGGGAAGAAATAAGGACTTTCTATTTTAATTTCATTTATTTATATATAATTTATCAATAATTGGTGTTAATATAATTTCTTTCTTTACTTGTCACATATCACAAATAAATACATTTTTAAAAATTTTAATAATAATAAATAGCATTATTTTCTCACCCCCCCCCCCCCCAACTTAAAATTGTAAGGTGGAAAAAAAATCAGTTCCCTCGTTTAGGATATATATTAGTTTTGTTATGAAATGTTTATTTTTAAATAATCACTATGTGAAACCAGGTAAAAATATTTTTAGAAATTACCGTTATATTTTTTAAAAAAAAGGTACATAATTAAGGATCATTTTTAAAATCGAAAATGTGTGTGTGTGTGTGTTTTTAAAATCCCAGAGGTAGTTTTTCTTTGAAGAAATACTTGTAAAATTATTTTTTTCATGGACCTCATCATCAATACTTGACTTGAAATATAATTTTTATTTTATTTATTTATTTATTTTTATTTTTTTTTTTTCGGGCTCAAACATTTTTTTTTTTGTTCCAAAGATATGATGATTAACAAAGTGTGAAAAATTAGTTTAAGTAAAATTAATTTGACCCCTCAAAATATCTTCAAATCCCTAAAAAAAAAAAAAAAATAAAATAAAAAGTTTTTAATAATGAATTAAAAAAACAAATCGGGAAATAATGCTTCATAAAGTTAAAATAATTTTTTAAATTTGTTTAAAATTTTACTGTTTTTGTTTTATTTATTGGATTTTTTTACTACACTTAAAAAAAAAATTTAAAAAAATTAAGTGTTTAGTAAAGTTTATTTATTTTTATTTTTTAATTTAAAAAAAAAAGGTTATTTATTTTTTAAACATGCAACAAGATTTATTTTTAAAACTTTTTTCAAAGATATTAAAAAATGATAAAGTGAAAGTCTGAAAAATTTACTTAATTAATTTTTACTACTTATGCAGTGTAATTTAAAAACTTTTGAAAGAAATTTTTAGAAATTTAATTTGTATTTTTAAAATTTTTTTAATGAATTTTTGTTACCCCCCCCCCCAAAAAAAAACTAAATTAAGATTTAAACAAGTACTTTATTTCATTATTAATAATTAATAAATAACCCACGTGAAATTTTACGTAACGGCTGTTATTTTGAAGTAAATAAAAAATTTAAATAATTTGTTTCTGGATTCTTGAATTTTTTTTATTTTATTTTATATTTCTGAAGTAAAAAAAAAAAAAATATATATTTAAATTTATTGAAGTGAGTTTTTCGGTTGCAACTTTTAAAATTTTTTTTTATTTTTATTTTTAAAAATTTAAAAATATTTCAAACTTGTAGAATTTTTTTTCTCTTTATTTTCTTATTTAATTTGCACAGAATTGTCAGTTTCGCTTTTTATACTTCATTTTTCCTCTCTGCGATTATTGCAATTTTGTTTTTTTATTTTTATTTCCACTTAAAAAAAAACCAAATCAACTTATATCGATTTCTAATATTGAAGAAAGTAAAGAAAAATGCTTAAGTAAGCAATTCTGATTTTAGAAGAACTACTGTACACAGTAGCACAGTAATAATCCATTGACTACGCCAACAATTACGTCATAAGAAAAATTTGCATAAATTATAACTTTAACAAGCTTTCTAGATGTTGCTTGACTTAATTTTGAAATATTTATTTTCTCAGATTTTACTTTTCAAGTACACATTTTTTCTCATTGCTATCATTAATCACAGGTGTATAATTTTTTTCTTTTCAATCGTGATATTTTTTATTAAAGTATATTTAAATTTAAAACTTTGATTAATATAGCGAATAACTTTGCATACTGTTTGACATCGAAACGAGAGTGATTGTAAACAAACAAAAATGATATCAACTTTATTGCACACGACTACCGCCTTTACCATTTTGGCCACATTGATTCCTTGTCTCTATCAACACGAGAGGTTACACATCTTGACAATCACTGTAGTGTCAACTTGTCTTCTTACGTTCTTCATCTGTAGTATTCAGTTTTTGTAACCATCGGATATTTTAATGAATGGGACACTTTTTAATTTTGGTCTGGCTAGCTTTATATTTAAAAAGTTTTAAATGCTAGACAGACATTAATAATTACAATAACTCCATTTGTTGCACTTTGAAATCTTCTTGGATAATAAATTATTGTTGTCATGTATCTTTATTATTATCATCATTATTATTATTAATAATGAAGATACATGACAACAAATGTTATTTGATTTAAATTTTAAATGTGTGTGGGGGGGAATATGTAGACTCAAATTTGTCAGTGTGTAGGGCCAAATTTCGCCCCCCCCTCGAACTTTTTCATTAAAATATCTTAACTCTTAAAGTTTTCTCTCTCCACTCACAGCAGTTTGAGGGTTCCTGTAGCCCCCTAAATGTAAATAAAGTTAATTCAGGTTTGCTATGGTAAAAAAATTATCACAGAACTAGCAAGTCATTTCGTCACAGCTTATTTTCTCTGAAAAAAAATGATTTTCATACTTTTATAGGTATAAAACAAGGTAAAATATTGAAAGATGACTGTTTTGTCATTATCTGAACAAAATATCAAGGAAACTTTTGATCTGAACACCATGAAACTAGGTATTTTCTGAAAGCAAACAATGTTCTTTCATTTAAAAGTAAAATTGGCTGGTGTAAATGACTTTTTTTTTTTTTTTTTTTTTTCTAGTTCTAAACAAAAATTTTCACCCTTATAATGAGAAAATTAACTTTTTTTTTTTTTTTTTTTTTTAAATCAGAAAGCCTAAATCATAATCTAACTATTTCAGGCATAAAATTGAGAGTTTGAAGGAAAACAAAATCCCTAGGGGGTCAAAATGTGACAAAGTCCATTGGTAATTTTCAATTATATGGCTGCCTAGGGTTAAAAAAAATTGACACCCGTCCACAGAAATCTTTAGTAAAAGGTGAAAGATTTATCCGCAATTCCTGACCGGAAAGCAGGAGTTTTTTTTTTTTTTTTTTTCATAAAATAGCATTGAGGAAAATTGGGTTCAAATTAAGCCAAATTGACTTTCACATGGCTGGGTCAAAGGCCAATCAAGCAATACAAGTTAAAACAAGCTGTCATCAGCTGGTGATAGATCCCAACACTTACAAATAAGAGCAAAGAGTGGAGAATGATGATAAAAAAAAAAGGGAATATTGGTGAAAAAAAAGCTTGATATAGCGCTTTGCTTTTTTTTTTTTTTTGTTAAACACCTCATGACTTGGCTGATGACAAAAAACACTAAGCAGCTCGACATTGTTTTGTATTTCTCATCGTTGGATCATATAGCAGTTCCTCTTATTCAATGATTGTCACTCCAACTTAAAGAAAAAGGGTTGAAGTTTGAAAAAAATATTGTTTTGAAGTGAGAAGAATATTTTTTCATAATTTAAAAAAAAAAGCGATTTTTCTCAGAAAATTGGCCATAATTTTTTAATGCTAACCCCAGAGTGACATTTTTCATAGCCAAATCAAAGATTAATTACCAGTGAATAATTCCATGTGCAAACAATAGCTATCTGGATCCTATGATGTGGCCCGAAAACATCTAGAAGGTAACTGATTGATCAGAAACTTGTTGCATATAATTGTTTTCCATGATCAGTTTCCATTATTTCATCTTGTCATTTTCGGACAGCCAAGTCATCAAGGATTCAGGAAAACAGTTTGTCACAGGTTTGCTTTAAGAACTTTACATTCTATGAGGTGTTTAATGTTACTGATGAATGGGAATTTCCACCGAATATTTCGTTCAAATGCCATGTTGGATTTTCCTATATGACAAAAATAAGCATTTTAAACAGCTATGCACTACATTCTTAAAAAGTATCCAGGATCAGTTTAAATATTTACTCCTCATATATAGGACCAAATTTGACGCCCTGCCTCCCAATATTTGAATTGATGAAGAATAAATGAAAACCTAACATCCCTTTTTAGATAAAAAAAAATACTGAATGATAGCATGAGTTTTAGTGAGCTGTTGCTTCAGTTGGAGATTATATCTTGTAACAAAAGCTTTTTTGTTTCCTATCACTTATTGTTCCCCTATTCACTTGTGAAGAGAATTTTGTTGATCTCTAATTTGGAGGAAGTGATTCTGTTTCATCTGTAGATTTTAAAGAATTGAGAAAGAAGGCCAAACTAATATCCACATGTCTTATTATGGATAGCAATTTTTAACCTATGCCAGAAATATTTTAGATATGGATTGTTTTAATATATTTTGACAACTCTAACTGGAACATGTTGATTAGATATATAGATATCTATATAAATAGATATGCAGATTTATTATATTTGCTCAAGGTGTAAGAACTTGGGACGAGGCCAAAGATTGATCCAAGAATAATCAGATGTGATCTTTTTAGTTCTGTTCAAATACCATGTAAATATTTAGGGCTTGACTACTTACTGAGTCTACAGTCCTGGAGGAAGACAATGATTTCTATAATTCAGTTGACTAAATAGAATTGATAAATACATATTTAGTAACTATTTTGTGAGAATCTCTGAATTTTTTTTCTTTTTTAATCAACATAAGATTCTCTACTCTTCCATTGAGTGTACAATGGATTTTCTTTATTATTCATTATGTCTGCTTCTTTTGAGAACAGAGTTAATCTTTTGCTTTTGTGTTCCTATTTCCTTACTAAGATTGGCCAATAAAATCTCTGACCAGCCACACACACGTTTTTATATATAATATAATATATATACCATGTAAATATATAATATAATATATATACCATGTAAATATATAATATAATATAAATACCATGTAAATATTTAGGGCTTGACTACTTACTGAGTCTACAGTCCTGGAGGAAGACAATGATTTCTATAATTCAGTTGACTAAATAGAATTGATAAATACAAATTTCATGTTTTTATATATATATATATATATATATATATATATATAAACAATTCTTCTTCTACATGAACTGCCGTTTTGAAAGTTGATGTCTTTGTTCCTCTGCAAATATAAGACTATATTGTCCTATTTGACAATGAATTAGTGACAGAATAATGATCATCTTCTGTATAACAACTCTGAGCAAGTATTCTGTTCATACTGAGAAGTTCTATACTCTTAGCCTTGTACCACACTTATGCTATGAAAACTATCATACTGACGAGTCATTTTTCCTTCATAAAAGATGGTTAATCCTGCATTAATGATGAACTTTAGCAATCTTATATTGTAAGAATTTGTGTCCAACTCCTTCCCTCATTTCAGAAACTAGTGATTAATGACCTATATAAAAGTGAGGTGCCAGAGCACATTGACCTCTCTGTAAACTAATCTCTCTTTTGAAGTATCACAAGTATGGATTTATATTCATGAAGTTCATTTTGATTCTGAGATATATGAAAGGCATGTGAGAATATCAATACACACACACACACACACACATATAATTTTTTTTTTCTTTCCGTCTCTCTAAGAGTCAATTCAATTCTAGGTTGACATTTAATACTCCAAGATTCCAGAGTTTGTTAATAACCACTCTGCTGATGATGAAATTATATATATTTTATTTATATTTATTTAGTTCAAACCACTGTTCCAAAGAATACTTATAATTTGATGGTTTGTGGGTGGTGAAGCGTGTTTATATATTCCATGCTGTTAATTGTGTCATAAAGAAGCTCAGTAAATTTAAACATCAGCATTATTCACTTGGTGCCTGTTTCTTTTTTTCTGTGTTTAGCTTCTTTTATATGAATAAAGCTTCATTTATTCACCCCCCCTCCACACACACACACACTTTATTTTCTCCATTTAATCTCAGAGTAAAGATTCCCAAACTTGAATTTCCTGTAATTTGCTGAATGTGACAAGAAATTATATTACCTTTTTTTTTTTAATTTTTTTTTTTTTTTTTATTATTATTATTATTAATAACTCCAACACAGACTTGCATTAATTACTTTTTGTAGCTGTGCTCCCCCATATAATTGTGCTTTCTAGTTTCTAATTTGAGAGCCTCTTTTAAATGTATTATAAACTTTATTATGAAATTGGCTTGTACATCATAAGCAAAACCTATTTATAAGCACAAACATTTTGAATAGTCTTTTCTTATGTAATACTATATAATTAAAGAAATGGTTGTGGACAATTATCTAGTCATGCTTTGAAAAGAGGCAGTACAGTATAGTGAGTTGAGTCCTATCATGCAACAATATATTTATCTGCCTATTGTATATCCATAGACTTGGAGAGAAGAAACTAGTTTGACAGCAGTATAATGTATTAGCTTACGATTGATACTTTGTTAAGTGCAGTTCAACTATTAACAACACTTAAGTTGCTTTGATTGATACTTGTTAGTAGAATTTATGATTTCATTGCTTCTGTTTATAAAAGCTTTGTTTCATAGTGCTCTGTTAGAAATACCTATTAACAAACTGTTTCAAGGTTGCTTTCTCCCAATCTAACAAATTTAATAGTCTATAAAATCTACTCTTCTACTCACAGTTGATAAGTCTATAGTTTTATAAGTAATAAAATGAACTGAAAATATGAGAAAATGAAAACTTTCATTTACTTAAGTGAAAAAATGAAAACTTTTTTTTTTTTTTTTTAAATAAAATACTAGCAGAAAATTTCAATAAAATATTGAAACAATTAATTTCTCTTTAAAATGATTTTCTTCCATGTCTGGTGAGATTCTTTCTAATGGAAGTCTATATCACAATTTGTGGATTTTTTTTTTTTTTTTTTTTTGTGAGAATTAAAAAAAGATAAACTTAAAAAAAACAAACATTTGTAACCCCTCTTAAGGGATTTTGTTGCATTTTCAGTTAACATTAAGAAAAGTATTTTTATTAGTGAAAAAAATTACTTTGTAAATGATTTTGATTGATTTAGGTTTAAGTTCTTTTACTGTTAAGCCTTTTGTATACTATTATTTATTTTTTTTGTGTATGTAATTTGATTCCTGAATAGGCCTCATTTATCTAATTTTTAAGTTTCCAATTAAACACAATCAGATTTATTACTTGTGTATGTGATATATATAAAAAGGTATTTGGTAAAGTGTTTGTTTTTTTTTTTTTTTTTTTTTTTTTTTTTTAAGCCATGAACAATGATCCCTCTCTCTGTGCTGACATTTTTACAGATTCTCCTACAACTTAGTATAACATTAGGTTTGGAATTATTTTGTAAATTCAGGCTGGGATATATTTTTTAGTTTTGCTTACGCAAAAAGAATAGTCTTGTTTGCAGTGACTTTGATCAAACCTAAATTATCTTGTTTCAGGAAATGTTGACCTGGATAGCCATCAATATACCACATAGAATTCTTACTAATTATCTGGCAACATTTCAGTGTACATTAGAGAAACAATTCACTTTGTAAAAGAATATCGGCATTATTGATTAAATAATTTCGTCTTTCACCAAAAAGAAAGGCCTTTATTTTTACCAAGGGAATCTTAACTTTTATTTATTTTTTTTCTGATATTTTGTTAAGTAAATCATCAGTCCCTGTCAGGTTTACATTCTCTTTCAGGAGGTACCGGCCAAGGTCAGAATATTAAAACATTTTTTCTCTTTTGCCATACTATTTTTGTCCTTTTTTTTTTTTCCCCCTCCCCCTTGCTTTATGTCTTACTCTATTTTCAGGCTCATAAAAAGAAAGACAGTATATTGGAAAGGGTCTACTAAAATTACTGAAATCTTATGTGAAGAATTTGTCTGTTATCATTTATGATTTATAAATGTAAAAAAAAATAATTTACTTTGGTGAGACTTCACATAAGCAGTGTAAAATAATGTTAAAGTTCTGGTTCACTTAAATGGTGTAAAATAAATTGTCAGTTTATATCTTTTAAATGTTTTGACTTTATAAATGTTCTTTGCTTAAAATTTGTGGATCCTGATGGTGAGACCATCCCTACTCAAAATGTGGAAAGTCTTTGAATGTGCATCAAGCATAAATTGCATCAGCAGTGGCGTTGTTCACATTGAATCTTCATGAATTTGCATGGCATCAGTGGTACAAGAACGGTCCCATGTTTACAGCATTTATTTGCTGTGTAGTCTGCCGTAGTAATTACCCGTTGTAATAATGTTTAATTGTAATAAATGTATATGTCTTGGTCTTATTGATTTCATGTTTGAATAGCAGGATTTTACACAGCTTAAGTGAAGGCTTACCATTTACTTTTTAACTGGTTTTCTCCAGTATGTTGGAATAAAAACCAATAGTACATTACTGTTAACATTTGCAGATCTCCAACCTATTTCAATCTGGCCTTTTACTTGAAATGGCATCACTTCAGTTGGTCATGCCAATGTTGTTGATAGGATTGTATTTCAAATGAATCTAATAGTTTAAAAATTCATATTTGAGAACCTAGCGTAATGTACAAATCAGACTGTTGTGAAGATGTGAAACCAAACCTCTTGTTGGTGGTGGGGGGGTGTCACTTGTCTTGCTGAGCCAGGATTGTGTGTATGTATGTATGTAGTCAGTCTTGGAATTCTTCACTTTCAAACTATTTTTCTTTGTATAAATACATAACTTTCAAATGTTTTATGAGCCAGGAAATGTGAAATTTTGTTTCTTTATTTTTGTCTTTTGAAAAATAAAATCATGGTGACTTGTGTTTGTACAGTATTTGTTTGCTTTAGGATATGTTTAATGGCAAAAAATAAATATTTTTAAAGATTTAAAAAAAAAATTTGACAGTCTTTTTAGTATTTTTAGAAACGTCAACTAATTATAGAAATTAATTTTTGTATATGAAGATATTTCCTCGATCAAATCTATGATCTTTGAAAGCCAACTGATTTTGATGACTTTTTATATTTTAGCCTCCTGTAGTAGACAAGCTGGTATCAGTAGATAGCTAGTTACTCCATGATAAGGTCACATTCTAAGATCTAAATGAATATCTTCCATTTGTAGTGAAAGTTGCCAAAGATATTCAAATCATTATGCTTTTATTTCTTTCTTGCTCTCACAATATACAAAAATGGAATTGATATAACATGGCCCATATGGATGTTAATGTACCAAAAAGTGTGCACTAAATTGCACTTGTCAATATTGATATATATTTCTTTATTTTTTAAAACTTTCTTGTTCCAAATCGGTTAAAAAAAAAAAAAAACTATTCATTGTATTTGTATTGTCTTATTTAGGAAAAAGCAAAAATTGATGAAGGTTAACAGGAGTTTTATAAATTTAAGTGCTCATGTTTGCTATGGAATACATCAAGTATGATTATTGTCCCATTTGTGGGCAAAGAGGAAAAAAGACAATTACTTAAAAATATTGTAAATCCTGAGAACTTGATGTGTTAAGATGTCATTTTTGTTGTACGTTTAGTGTAACTACTTAAACTGATATATAACACATGTGCAAGAAAGTTGCTCCCACTTTGTATTCAGATTATTATTTCCTCCCACACACCTCTACGAAAAATGAAATAGAATTTGTCTTAAAATATAAGCATAAACTGAAACTTTTTGGTTTGATATACAGTCATACATTACACACAACGATTGCCATATAACTATATATTGGTGACCTGGTATTTCAATTTATGCTGTGTCTCCAGATACTGGGGATGGATATATTTACATTTGAAGTTGCCTCACCAAATGTTGGAGGCATGCTATGCCTATTTCTATATAAAAAATGTCTGTGGCTTCCTGTAAGGTTTTGGGAGAAAATGCTCATGGCGCTCTGCTTCTCTCTGTAAATGTCGAGGAGCTATTAAAAAATAAAACCTAGCTCAAGGAAAAACTTACTGATTCAACTACAATATTAGTAATGTTTGCAGAATTAATTTTATCACCAATATATATTGTGATGTGACTGTAATCTAAATAAATGGCAAATTCTGTCTACGTCCGTGTGTCTGAAACCTTTCTAACTCGGGCCATAATTGCACTACATAGACATATACTTTTTTTAGAATCAGGATGATCCCTGGATTGAAAATCTGACCTTCATCTGGTGCATGAACATCCAGCATTGGAATTTGTGTCTGGATGAGGAGAGATCAGTTAAAAATTGAAATTCTTTCTTTTTATTTCTTTCTTTCTTTCATATTTCTATCTCTCTTTTTTTTTTTTTTTTTTTTAAAACAAATAAACAGCATGGTCTGTCTGTCCATCTCTATGTCTGACCCCCACCCTTAACACGGGCCACCCTCGCTCTACATAGACATATTATACCTTTTTAGAATCGGGATAATCCCTGGATTGAAAATCTGCCCTTCATTTGGTGCTTGAACATCCAGCATTGGGATTTGTCTGGATGAGGAGAGAATAGTTAAAAATTCAAACTTAAAAAAAAACTGAAAAAAATTATTGATTTTAAGTTATATTGAGTATAAAGTAATACAAAAATTTTGAATTTAAAAATTTTGTTTAAAATTAATTTTATGGTGTGAACTGAGGAATTCAAAGTAATTTCTTCAAAATTATCATTGCTGTTTTCTAAGCTGAACCAGAGACCTTTTAGTTTTTGGTCAGCAGCCCAATTAGTCATCTACAGGAGCTATCTTAAAAGTGTGCACAGTGTGTCTTTTAACTAGTTATAAGATAAATGTGAACCATATTTATAGCACCTAATAAAGCCTCTTTATTTACCATGAAGCATGTAATTGTTAGAAAATAACGTATATATCATTTAGAAAATCTGAAAATATTATGCAGATAAGAAAATAGCTGTCACCTAGTTGCTGACATGGCTTAGATTAGGGAAAAAAATTGGAAATATTTCCCTTAAATTAGTACATAAAATTTTAATACATTTCAATGCTAAATTGATAACTCTTTTTTATTTTAGACTTAAATCTATAGTAAAATGTGCCTTTTCTCAAAAAATATTAGCGCTAAAAAAAAAAATCTTTCATTTTTTTTTTACAGAATATTTTTGAAAAAGAAAAACCTGACCCTATGCTAATTTTGTGTTGGCAATCAACCTGTTAAAGCAAAACGAATATTTTTGCATAATGTAATTTGCAGTGATTATTGTGCAAATTATGCATCCAGAAATTCCATTCAGATGTGCATGTGTACAGCTGTCAATTTTTAGGCTACTATCTATCAACAAAGTATAAAAAAGTACTTTTAAATGTTTATTTTTCTGTTGAACTTGTCTATCTATTTCCTTTGCTTCACATAAAGTTAAAAAAATTGTCTCTAGCTACTTTCTGCTTCTTACCCTTTCTGGTTTTGCTCAAGTTAACTTTTTGAAATGTTCTAGCTTTTTGAATGAATTTGGCTGTCAGATTGGCTATTATAATAAATTGTTTTTAAATATATATATCTCAAAACTGAAGTTTTGAGTGCTAAAAAAACATTGAAAGTATTTTTCCTTTCATACATGAAAAATAAAACCCAATATTTTTCTAAAAGTGCATGAAGTGTTTTTTTTTTTTGTTTTTTTTTTTTTTAAATAACTCACGCACCCCCCCTCCTTCCATATTCTTATAGGATTAATTGGTTCATTTTTAATCCAACATTTTTATTACATCCATTATTTAGTGGATACTCATATTTGAAATAGATGCCCCATTTTTATTTTTCCTTTAAACTGTATGTATTATATCAATCATCCTGTATATTTTAAGAAATCTTAAAGAAAATGTTCTCTCTGGCTGGGATCAAGCTGTTCCTCTATTTTCTAGGAGAAACCAATATTGGAGGATTACAAATATCAGATTCGAAATAAATTAGTTAATCCTTGCTTTGTTTATGTTTTGGATGTGAAACTGAGCAGATATGGCCTTTCAAAAAAAATATCTTAGGAAGTGTGCTTTCCTTAAAAGTGAAAACTCTCTTGCTGAACTGTGGTCACTCGTTGTAACTGAGTGATGAAGCACATCGGATCAAATATTGTTTTCTTTTTTTTTTTCCTACACTGGGGGTGGCGTGCAGGTTCAATTTCTGATGGAATGCACATTTTCTTTTCTATTTCTCTAATATGCAGGCTGATTGATGTAATACACACTGTTTAAAGTAAAAAAATAAAAATGCAGTATTTATTTCAAATATGAGTATCTGCTATAATAATACTGTCTTGATATGTACTTAGGAGAAAAATTATGCATTGATGCTAATGTGTGTGCTTATTCCCAAGTTTAATTCTCTTAAATTCAACTTTGAAAATAGCTGCCTCATTTAAGACAGCCACAAACAGTAGAAAAATAACCAAAAAGCGGCTGCTACAGGTCTCTTGTTTCTATTTTAATTATATCCTATTTTCTTTCAAGAAGTCTCAGTAAAGAGAAATAAAATTATATTTTTTACAAGCTTTTTAAATAGGTACCTCCAATAATTTGCAATCAGAATAGCATAATGATAAAAGGCCCCAAACTTAATAAAAACAAAGTTTTATTGTTAAAATGTTTATTAAGAAGAAAGAACAAAGTATTTTTAATTATTTTTTAACAATTTTTTTCTTTTCTAACACGTTCTAAATTTGGGTCAAAAAAATTTTTTTTTTTTATCAAATTTGTCAACTTTGTACTACTTGTAATGGCCATTTTAATCCTTGCAAAAATCAAATAATTGTCTGATTTTAATGAAACTTTTAGGACTTATTAAAAAATGAATGAATTTATTTTTGAAATTTTTATTTTTAGAAAATCTTGGTTTTAAAAAAAAAAAAAAAAATTTTTTTAAATCTGTTACTGAAGTTTTATGAAATTTTCTAGAATTTCAAAGTTTGGGAATTTTTATATATTACTTATAAGCAGGATTCCTTTGAGAAATTAAATCATCAAATTTTTTTTTTTTTTTTTTTTTTTTTTTTCACAACTACTGCCAACTTTTTAAAAATTTGCTCTAAATTGTAAAATATAAATCTACATTCAGATATTATCTGAAGAGAAAAAAAATTCGATGAATAAAGAATTTTTGCAAGAATTGTTTGCATTTTTCTTTTAGTTTTTTTTTTCATTTTTCTTTAATTTTAAAAAATGTTTTAAAATACTCCCAAATGGAAAATGCAGTAGGCCATTAAGTTTTTAAGTGAAGCCTCTATTTACTAAGCAAAAATTAAAAGCTTAATATGAATCATGCTACCAAAACTTTTTACCATAATTAAAGAATTTTTTTTTTTTTTTTTTATATCTTGTATGTGACATTATGGTCTTGTTTCAAGGCGGCTTGTCTCTCCCTTAGGGAAAACCCCTTGACATATAAAGGTCTTTGGCTCCCTCTGTTATTAATTTAAAAATAGAGATAATTTTATTATTTCATTTATCAATTTAAACAATTAATAACTGAGTGAGATATTTTAATTAATAATTAATAAAATTATTATTATTAGTATCTCAGTTATTAAATAAAATTATTTCTCATCTTAGCTATTAAATAATGAAATACCATTATAGAGGTAACTTAATGTAAGAAATTTTTATAGTATTTTAAATTATTATAAGAAACAAAAAAATGTTTGGTGCGCCGTACTAAACCTGTCAACACATTCAGCCATCAAATTATCGATGGAGACATTTTTCATGTCTCCATCGATAATTTGATACACTGAGGTCAGGAAATGTTTGTCTATAAAATTTTATGCTATAAGTGATATCTGTTTCAGAACAGATTAATTTAACTTTAAATTTGCTAATTTTATGAAAGTAATGTTTCAGAAATGTTGATCTTATTTTAGCAGGATTTTCAAAGGAAAAAATAATTTTTGTCTAAATTTCTCTAAAAAGAAGTTAAAAATGGCCGTTCTGATTTTTTTTTTTTTTTTTTTTTTTTTTTTTTTTTTAGAAGAATTGCCGAAATATTTAAATTTCTACTTGAAATACTCCAGTATTTTTTTTTTTTTATGGAATTAGAAAATTTAATCCTTTAACTTTCAATTAAAGCTGGGGGGAAAGCTTTGAAAAGGATTTTTCCTTTATGAAAAATACATTTAAACTATAGGTATACAAATTTTTGGAGGTACCTATTTTTAAGTAAATGTTTATCCAACCAGGGCATGTTAAATGACACTTTACCAGGTGTTAATTTTCTTACTATGTCTAAACCTTGGTTCTTGTTGAGGTTTACAAGAGCACATTTAATCTATTGTCTGACTCGTAATTTTGATCCTTGTTTAATATTTGATCATTATGATTAATCTTTATCATTAAATTGCCAAATTTATGTATTACTATATCAAAAGTATTGCATGATATTTATTGGAGATTGACTTTTTTTTTTTTCATTAACCTACATTCTAATTGATGGATTTATATTCTAGTCAATGTGAGCTGTAAATTTGAATTGCTAATCTTTTTGTCTATTGACATTTTTCTTGCTTAAGAGCTGTATAAATATTTACTTGTTTTGAAATTATGCTGTTTATTAGGAACTGTACTCTGTTAATCAATATTATATTAATGGTTAATGTGTCAGTCTTTTTTCTTTTGACTGATCAAATCAAGCCATATAATCAGTGTATTTATATATTTCCTGTCCTATCTGTAGTGAGAAAGGGAGGTAAATTAACTTTAGTTAGTAAATTTATGAGTGATTACTTCCATTAGTTGTTTTAATAATTTATACAAATACAATATTTGCCTTCAGACAAAATTATTTCCCTGACCAAAATGAGCCATTTAATTAATCTGTTCCTTTACTTCTACATTTCTTAGACTGCAGTCTTATTTGTTCAAGCCTTTCATGTGAGGCTCTCAGATACCTTTGTTTATTAAGTGATCGTCTTGCTTCCACTTTGTTTTGAACATGAAAATATATTGCGCAAAAAGTTATTTATATAATACCAGGAGTAATCAATGAATCAAAGATACCCTTGATCGTCTGGAAAAAAAAAAGTGGGGCAAATTAATTAAATGGTTCATTGGCCTCTATTTGATTTGTGAATTCTTTCTCTGCTTTATTGAATCACAATACATTGTTTAAAGACTTGTTTGATTGCATCTATTAGAACTTTCTAACAATTGCCATCATCTTTGATGACACAGGTACACTAGTTGGATATAATTCTCAAAATTGAATCTTGTCCAAATTACAAATTAGAAAATGATTTTCATAGAAATTTTAAACTTTTTTAAGATGCTATCCTTTTTTTAAATAATGGATGATTTAATAGATTCTTATGTCTATCTTCTATACAGAGTTGGTTACTGAAACATGTTCTCTCTCGGTTTCTCTCTCTCTCTCTCTCTCTGTTTCTCTCTTTTTTTATTTTATTTATTTTTAACATTAATAACGCCATTTTAGTAGATTAATATTTACTCAGGTGAAAATGTATTGAAAGTGTCCTGATCTACAAATTGCCTACAATTAATGTGATCTGGTCATTTCTTTTTGTCCTTACTAAATCAATACTGATCAATGTGGAACATGTAAGTCTTAAAATGAATGAATACATAAATGAAAATGAAATTAAATCTTATTTTTATACTACTAATATTAAAATAGAAATCAAGCATTATCAGCTTAATTTAAATCACGTTTTCTCTGACTATTTTGTTGAGATGAAATTCTTTTACTGGTGATCCTGCTTTATTGGTGAAATAAGTAGTTTTCCTAATTGTCTTGTATATGCATCTTAGAAGAAAAGTACAAAAACTTGTAAGAATATTATATTTAATGGAAATTAATTTCTTAAAAAAAAAAAAAATGACAATTCAATTATGAAGAATATTTGGTTATTTATAGTTGGCATAATATTAAAAAGAATCGTCCTTGTAATTGTTAAGTAGTCTGATTTGGTACTTTGATTTTATTAAAACATAAAAACCAAATGTAGTGGATAAACTTGTGTTGTCACTGTCTTTCAAGTAGAGAGAGCTTGTCTTTGTATTTTAGTTTCCATAATTTTTAAGAGTACGACATGCAACATTTTTGCTTTGCAAGGGAGCTAACTCTAAATATTTAGTACATAGTCGGAGCCCTTATCATTTGTGTCTTCTGAAATATCGAATATTGACCACGAAGATTAAAATAACAGATTATTTTTATTTTATTTACTTATTTAATTTTCTGCATGTATGCATTATAAAGAAAACGTATTATTTAGGAAGGCTTTGAAAATAGATATTCACATGATATAATATTTATTAATTTTTGATATTTATTTTCAGGAACTTAATCTGTTTAAAAAAAAAGGTTATTTTTTAACCGATTTTTAAATGTACAATATTTACAGTATAAGCCTTTTGGAGGTAGTCTACTAACATCTAAATATTGTCCGTTTTCTTAAAATAAATTTTTAATGAATTTTGAAAATTGTAATTAAAATTTCTTTGTATATATGATGTAGGTATTGGCATGGACTCAAGTGTGACTCCTTTGAGACATGGTGGGCTCTCATTGGTGCAGACAACAGACTTTTTCTACCCTCTTGTTGATGATCCTTATATGATGGTAAGTAATATTATGGTTCTTTGTAAATATTGTTTCAAGAAAACCCGTAAGTTAAAAAAAACTTCAGGTTATGAATCCCTTTTTAACTAAGTTTTGCTTCTCTTTCTTAAATATAACTAACAGTCTTATCAGGTTGACCAGATTCTCTGTGTTGGTTGTGTGTGGTGCCGTAAGCACCAGGAGTTACATCCCCTTCCACAATGGGCTGTTGGAAAAGATATTCTACTTACAGTAGATGGTGCTGACTATTTTCATATGAATGATACTGGGCACGTATTAGCCAATAGTCAGTGTGAGTCTGGGGCTAGGAGAGCTATATTACAACTTTTTTTTTTTTTCTCTCTCTCTCTCTCTGTTGTGAGGGAGCGCTCTCAATGTGCAGACGTGTGAAAAACCAGACAAGACGAACACAACAACTTTGGAAGTAAACAACTTTTTTTACTGCCTGGCCAGGTAAAATAGTTTGAGAAAGTAGTCCACCCTTATGCTTGCTCATCCATTAATGCTCACATTAGGCCAGTTATGGGCAAACTGCTGCTCACAGGCTACATGTGGCCCACTTGGCTTTCTGAATAACTAATGAAGAAAATAATATTTCTGAAAATTTTGTTTTGTTTCATTCTCACTTGTTTACTCACACACTCTCTCGTACATAACCACATTTCCTTGAATTTTTAAGACTTTCATTGAAGGTAAAATAGTTAAAACCTATTGCACTTTATAAAATTGTCATAATAGAACTTAAATTGTTCAGTGTAGTTTTCCTTCGAAGTAAATGAAGGTTTTATTTCGTGGCACAATGATTTGGTTATAATGTGCTTGTGCCTTGCTTCCTGTCCATACACAATTTGTAAAGCTTCAGTCGTTAATTTGACAGCATGCCTTGTGAATATGCAGGTAAATTTGGAAATTCCAGTATTGTTCCATTCATTGAAGAATGTAGGAGTTCTTTGTTTGAAAAACCTTTCTGTAAGTGCAGGTTCACAGAGCCCACTTTGTGAAAGGTCAATCAAAGTTGACGTTGACCAATGTATGGCTTCAAAATTGATGGCAGTTATTTTCTTTGCTACTTCTGAAACAAAAAAAAATATTTTTATTAGAAAACTTTACCTATATTTGGTTATATTTTTTTATGCAATTTGAATGAAACTAAAATTATTTTTGTGAATTGACATAACTAATTAAATGTTTATTTACCTAATGGACAAAATCTTTTTTAATGGCCTCTTCCCTCACCTCAATTCATTTGACTTCAACACTGACAACAGAATGTTTTCCAGAAGCAAGGCAAAAGCATTGTACTGTAAATTTTTTACTGCAACTTTATTTCGGTTGACTGTTGCTTTACTCTTTGGATCATATTTAAGATATACACTTGTTGGTTAAAGAATGTTTTGTCCCTTTTGATCTCGAACCAACTTTCATACACTTCAATTATTATAAATTTGATAATGGTGTGTAATTTATGTGAGTTCTAGTAGATAGGCACCTCTGGTCCACAAGCACATTAACCTGATGGCTAAAATTAGCCATCTTGATTGATTCAGATGCCCAATCTATCAGTCAGCAAATATAAGTTTCACTTTCCCTCGAGAAATGCCTACAGCATATTCCAAAAGTAATCGCGGTCACCACTTAGATCGTCTATTGCCTCTGCAGTAAGATAAAAATTATCCAGAGGGCCACTAATAAGAAATTCTACTTGGGGCAAATCCTGGTAATTACTTCCACAGAGTTTCCCTCGAGGACCAGTGAAAGTAGTAGGGCTTCTTTTAGTTCCATCAATTAATTTACAGATGGCTCTAAATGGCAGTTCATTTTGATGAAGGGAACAGCCAGTGTTATGTAATTTCCTTTTAAGTTTTTTCTCTCCAGAGATGTAACCAGCCGTGTTTCACAATCAGTGTTTGTATTGGTATTGTCCACCAGAATTACCGTAACCACTGTTGCACTCTTCTAGAACAGCAGCAACATCCTCTGCTAGAAGAACACCACTTGCTCTAATGTTGGGTATCACTCTGTGGGTGAGATATTTACTTTCAGTGCCCTTCTCTTTGGTGATTAAGTGGTGCTCTAGTCCCTTGCTTTTCTTAATCTTACTTTTGCTATTTTCCCCCTGTAACCTCCTTGCAATACAAAGTGAATTTATCAGCTCTGCAATCAACTCCAATACAAACACTATTTTCATAGTCCTGGACATGTTTCCGATGGCTGGTTACTTTAAGTCTTGCCTTTTTTCCCCTGTCTATTTTTAATTTGTCTATAATATCTTTTAAATTAATGGTTGGATGAAGAAAGCCCATATGTTGTCGGGTCTGACAGAAAGGCATTAGCAAGGCAAACCCCAAGGTTAGAAAATACATCATCTCTAATAAGTTCCATGGAATATCTAGGGACTCCTTTTTAAAAGATTGTGTTTCCCTTATACTGTTTCCCTGGCTCAAAACTGTCATCAGTTGTGTTTCTTCACTGGATTATGTGTCTGTGTAAAAATAATTTATGTACAGGAAGCAACATGTGAAGAATCTTGTTGCTGCCTTTCAATCTGCCTGCCTAATCTCTGTTTCAGCTGAATTTTTTTGTATTTTTTGACAGCATCTTTGTCGATAGATCCAAGTTGGAAACTACTTTTTGTTTCTGTTTTCTCTCTGATCTTTTAAATATTCCCTCTCTTCAATGAGAACCTGCAAGTTCAAAATGTGCATGCATTTAATAACAAATCAAGCATACATGACAAATATTAAGGAAAATATCATTATTTACCAGAAAAAGGAAGATTATCAGAGGTAAATTAATATTTATCGATTGAAATTGTTCAATTCAGGACCTGAACTTGTTCAAATTAAACAAAGCCAACAAAAAACAACCATAGAATTAACATTACCTTATTAGGAGGTCAAGTGCAGATTATGTGCCTTGTTTGGCAATTGTTTTCTGTGTTGTGCTTTACAGCAAATCCTATCTTAAGACAGGCAGTTTACAACAACATGAAAAAATATCAAATAATTTCTCCAGCTGTTCCTTAATTCTTTTCACTTTGGATGCAGTAAGAGATTTTCTGTTAATCAGTTTGGCTCTCTTGAAACAAAATACATTCACCTTCTGCCCTATGTAATATTCCCTTATTTATTTTATTAAAATGGAGAAATTTATTGGTTTTATGGTGTTTTTTTTTTTTATAATTAAAATTAGTCTTTTTTTCTTCTTCTTCTTCTTTTTTTTTTTTTTTTTTTTTTTTTTTTTTTTTTTTTTTTTTTACTGAAAAATAAATTCTAAATTCCATGAAAGAGAAAAGTGATCTTTCATTCCTGTCAATTATGTAATAAACACAGTATATTTAATCTCCAATTCGCCTTTACAAGTAAATATTTTTTCATTATTTATAATCCTTATGTAGTTTTATTTGATTTGAGAACAATGAAAATATTTTTTTATTAAATGACAGTTACACATTTTTCTTTCCTCAATGGTACAGAATTCTTTTGACAGCAGTAAATCTTTCACTGATGGCAAAGCTCTAATTTTCAACCTCTAAAGTTGTTTGCTCACCTAATGGTAACGATTTGAGGAAAAATATTTTGTGTCATTATTTATCATGACTATCGCATTACCATGGTTCCCAAATCAATCTGCCCTAATCTATATTAAGCCATTGATATTACATTTTGTTATGATGATACCTAGTAGTAGAACAGTGAAAGCAGAATTCATGCTGAATCCAAAAACATTTTGAGATATATTCATATACATTATCAGCACATTTACAGAACTTGTAACACCAAAATCAATCATTCAGTATCTAATGTTTGTGCAACTCTTATAAAATTACTAAATTTAAAATAGCCATCAGTAACCAAAGGTATTTTTTGTAATTTATCATTTTGTTTTGGGGTTGCTACTAAAGTTATTACTATTATTTTTCTATTAGTTTTCTCCATTTTGCTATTGTGTACTTTCATCTCCACACTGGATTGATACATGTGCAGCAGAAGGAGTTTGAGAACTTTCAAAGGAAACTAATGTCAACACCTGAAGAATTTTTATTTATTTATATATATATATATATATATATATATATATATATATATATATATAGAAATATAGTCTTAAAGTGTGCTATATTTATGGGATAGTGCTCAATATCAGAGATAGAGCGTGTGTAAATATAAAAGTGGACATGGAAGTCAGCACTTAGAGGCGACAGTCTGTTTCATGCTAGTGCAATCGTCAGGCGATAGATATATATATATATATATATATATATATATATATATATATATATATATACACATACACACTTCATGAAATTGCTAAAAAAATCAGCGTACTATGATGAAAACACTCTTATTGTTAAAATCTTAAGACAAAGGATCAATGTTTTTTTTTTTTTTTTTTTTTTTTTTTTTTTAAGAACATTCAAAATTTAGATTAAAAAAAATTGATTTTCTTTAATCACCAGTTGCACTAACTTTTAGCATAGCAAATTTTTGCCTCCATTTTGTTGGGGTGACACATTAATTTGGAAATTCTTGCAAAAATCAAATAGTTGTCAGATTTGAATTAAACTTTCAGGACTTATTTACAAATCAATTAAATTTTTTTTTATGTGTTTTGCCCCCTTATTTAATTTTATGAAAACTTGAGAAATTCAGTGTAATAATTTTTAGTGACTTTATTATTTAAAAGCAGAATTCTTTGAAGAATTTAAATCTTCTTTTTTTTTTTTTTTTTTTTTTTTTTTTTTTCAAATCGGACCCCCATACATTATTTAATTAGAGAAGCTTTTAATTGCTTTTATGGATAATATATATATTAAAGACTACTAAAAAGTTTTCAATGTAAATTTTAAATTGATAATTTAGTTTTAAAATCTTTTAAAATTCAGTTTCAGTGTGATAACTCTTAAGAAATATTGTTTGCCCATGCCTGCTCTAATGCTTATCCTGCCCCTTGAGAGCTTGTATCTCCTGGGCATTACCTTTACAAATTCCAAAGCCTCTAACTTAAAATGGAGCTATATATATATTGCTGTCTTTTATTTAAATAATCTAACAAACTTTTTAGCATACAATTTTAGGGGAAAACAAAGTTAGTGCCTGCCTATCAAATGACTCCATGACATTGTATTGATTTAAGAATAATTTCTGAAATTAGCCATGAAGAATTTAAGGTTAACACCATATAAAACTTGGTATGATGTAAAAGCATTATGTTCAGCTGTTAGTTTGGGAGCTTGTTACAAATAGATAAACAGAACTTTATGTTGAAGATTTAATTAACCCTTTTTCATTTGTTTATGAGAAAATAACTTTATAAGTTTTACATTGCATTGGATGCAGTGACTTATTCACAAATACTGTATCAAAGCAGATATAGACAAGCTAATATGTATTACAATTGTATATTTAAATTTTACCTTCAGG
>OZ038510.1:16817240-16907240 GCA_964036315.1 Acanthosepion esculentum
AGAAAATAGAAAAGTTCAGAGCAGATAACATTAGAAAGATTTTAGAGTTCCATGAAAATAAGTTGATACAACGTTTAAAAACGCACTATCCAGACAGGCTTAATCACAAATTTAACAATATAGATAGTATTAATATATAACCCCACAAATCGGGACCTACCCATATTTCTCGCCCACACAAGACAGACATGCTTATGGAGGTGTTGAGGCCTCACACTTATACACACACACGAATATACACATTTACACACATCATACTCACTCACTCCCTAATGAGCCAAATGATAACACACACCCATAGTAATATACACGCTTACATGCATCATACTTGCTCTCTCCCTAAGAACCAAATAACACACACACACGCACACTTAACAGAGACACATATCCCCTTTCCAGGAACCAATAAAACTGTCAAAATGACCAAGGGAATTCAGAGCAGCGTGAATCCATCCAGCTCTTATCTTAAATAACAACTTAAGAGACTGTTTGACCAGCACAAGGGCTGAACAAAATTCATGTTAAAAAAATAAAAAAACAAATGAAAACTACAGACAAAAGTTCATTTTCTCCAAGACATTCATTTCTGTAGTTCACTGCTACCAGCAAGCAGAAAATTTTTTTCTCCTGATGATGGTCATGTTGACCAAAACTAGTTGAGGACTCTAAGTGAAATAATAATAAAAATGAAAGAATATAAATATACAACCCAGTGTGTCTGAAGATTTTAATTTTTTAATATTTTTTATTGTTTATTTTATATATATATAAATAAAGCCATCATTATTTATTTGTTTTTATATTTATTTATTTATTGTGTGTATGTGACAAATTCTGAAGGGAGGGGCAATAAAGAGAACGTTAAATGTAAGTAGTTGCAGGCCTGCAGCAAGATAAACCACCATTAACCATACCATCCTTTACTGAATGCCTTCCAGCAGTTGTTGAAAAAATCTTGGAGAGGATTATCATTTAATTCATGTCTACTGTATATACTCGAGTATAGTGCAAGTTTTTATGATCAGTTTTTTATGCTAAATATGAGGGAGGGTGCACTATACACAGGCTCTTTTTCTCTGGAGGGGGGTTAAAATTCATGCCAAAAAATTCAGGGGTTGCATGATACATAAAGTTGGCTTATACACATATATACAGTATATGAAATTCCTGGAGTGAAAAGGATTTTTATCTTTTTTTTCTTTTTTTTGTTAAGGAAGGTAAAAGGAGTGTAGGATGATGAAGTTACCTAGATGGCAGAAGATTGTGAAATAAAACGGTATATTTAGAGATGTTTAATGAGAAAAATACATTTAAAAGGTAACTGAAAAGTTAATAGACATGATCAAGGAAACTGGGCATTTAGGAGGCACAAACTTTGAAAGTAGGGAAATAAGACCATCTTCTTTCTGATAATTTTTTTTTTCCCCACTATATCTGACAGCCATTATATTTTTTTTCTCGCTAATATTGGCTACCTATCTGTGTGTGATATATATATATATATATATATATATATGATGAGGCAGAAAGCATGGACGTTTTTGAAAATAGTAGCCATTTCAAAAAAGGCTATCTTCTCTGCCTCAACCTGTATGTATATTGTCATGGACTAATTGCTGCAGCACAAAAAGAAAAGATAAACAAAACAAAAAAAACAACTTGTTGCCAAAGGTTACAACCTAGTTTACCACTTTATAGTGGATAGATTCTCTCCAGGGTCAAATACACAAATGAGAAGAAACAACCCACAGTAACAAACAAGTGCTAATATACAAATTAACAAGATTTAATTATAATGAGACAATACATGAAAACATTAAGGCAAGATAGTGCATGGAAATGTGTGTGCGTATGTATACTATACATTTCTTTGTGGAAAGATGTATGTGTTGTATGTCTGAGATGGAAAGTCAAGATACACTTCACCTATTCACATAAAATAGGGTTTTCTTTTTTCCCTTTTCTCTCTCTCTTTTCTTTTATATTTCTCTTTGTTCTTTTTGCTTTCAGTTCAGTTCTTTTTGCCACAGCAGTTATATCTTTTGATATATTGTTCTTTCTTCAATGTTATGAATATTGACCCCAAGAGATAATTATTCACTCTCTTCACATATTCAGCAATGTAGAATTCGTCAGAGTAGAAAGATTTGGTGCTGTATAAGGTGTAGCCTGTGTCCAATTGAGTGGGTCACACATGCCTGTTTTAGGTGATTATCACACTTAGTAATTCACCCATGCATTTGATATATGCAGCGTAGTATGTAGAGTTGAATTTGAACATCTTCATTGTGCGATTTCCTTTGTTTGACAATAACAGGTAAAAATAGATCTTGCTTGCATAAGACTCGGATTCCAACTAATTCCTTCTGATCCTTTCATGCTCAATATTTGTACTTGACCACATGATTCTGAATGTGTGAGAATCTGTTTTTTAGCTTTCATTCTGACATGTTTCTAAGGTCATCAGCCTATCTGACCTAATTGTTCTTGTAGTCAGTTATTAATGACAGATTGAAAGAGAGGGAGTGAATGTATTATCACAGAGGTGGAAAGAGGGATTGTTCACTAAATGTTAAATTTGTGTGTTTAGGAGTTTTTGCTGCATTAGGATATAACAAAGGTAATAATGCCACTAGGAAGTATGGAGTTACTGGGAGTGAAAGAGAATGAGAAGGCCTTAGTGAGGAGAAAGGACAATAAAAGAACAAGATTCAGAAAGATGGATGATGGTAATTGGTGTTGCATTTAAATTTTTGAATGTTGTAGGTGGCAGGGAAACAATAAATTGGAGTTTCACATGTGAGAATAGAAACAATTAGAGTAGAATAAATGGTTGCATCTAGATAGTTCAACAGCAAAATGATGAGACCTAATTGCCAATCTAGTAGCATGCTTAAATTTATATAGTCGAGATACCAAGGAGGAAAGCCAATAGAACAATTTTGATGAAAATATTTGTAGAAAAGACATGTCATGTCACTGAGACAATGTTTGAAGTCAAGTCAGGATCAATTACATTACCGACCCTTCTTTGAATTTTGACAAGAATCTTGAGATATATAGTAGGAGTGAGTACCAGACCAGATATGGCAGCAATATTCCATGCATGGACGAATGGTAGATTTATAAATGTGCAAGATGGAATTGTCTGTCATGACACAGTGAATCAATTTTACTCGCAGTAGAGCTAGCAATTGATTCAATATAGTCACTCTACATTATGTCAATTGAAAACATGAGTTCAGGAAGGCACAAAGAAATGCTCTCCTGAAGGTTATCATCAGCAATGCTGAGAGTAAGCAGAAAAAGTTCTCTAAGGTGATTAAAGCAGTTTTGTTTTGGAGGTGTTAAAATTTACAAGCCATTTCTTGCTCGAGTTAACCACTGATTAGAGACCTTTTTGAGAGTAGTTTTACTTAGTTGCAAGCCTGGACAACTTAGACAAAGACAAGAATAAATAGTTATCATCTGCATAAATACCTAGTTGTGAACTGATGACATTGACAAGGTTGTTGATGAAGATAATGTAGGTTGAAGGATAGAGCTCTGGGGGACATTTGCATTAATGTGAAATGATTTAGGGGTGTATTCGTTCAACACAACCTTCATTACACAATCTAGGAATGATGGGATTATGTCAAATATTTATCTAGAGATACCATAGCCCTTGAGCTTGTGAAGAAAGCCAGTATGCTAAACCTTGTTGAATGCCTTTAAAATATCTATGGCCACAGCCAGAGTTTTGCCATTCTTATCTAAAGTTTGATAGACAAATTGTATAACTAAAAGCTTTAAATGAATGAAAAATCGTTATTTTGCATTTAATAGCATATAGGTCGTTTGAAGTATCTCTTGGTAATACATGAATGAATCAGTGAGACTTAACTAATTTTTGGCTGAAGAGTTCAATTTTTTTCTATAATATTGTCATAGATATTTCTAATTTTTGAAAATTTTGTGAAATTATCCAAATCCCCCAAAAATGTGTGTGTAGTGGGGACAGTAATGATGACAAAACTTATGAATTTGTTTTACAAAAGGAATCATTTGGTAGTTTTTCAAACAAGTCCTTTTTTCTTTCAAAATCCATATTTACTTTCAAAATCCATATTTACTTTTGAGCTCTTTATTAAATAATATTATTAAAAGGTTTGTTCAGATTCCCTATCCTGGACCATTTACTTTGAATAGCATCTTGCTTTAATAAAATCATGTGTGCACGGTAAGAAATTTGATTAAATGCTTTTGTATGTATGGGAAATGAAATAATTTATCTTGGACTTTCTGGTTATACTTTAAAGTAACGTTTTATTCTTAATGTTAGCTGTTAAGTTTGTTTGAATTTCTTAGATGAGGCACTTTTATTAATGGTTATTGACCAGGTGTATTTTTAATGTTATTGTTGCTTTTTTTATTGTAATGTTCAGGTTTTTGTTTTTTTTTTAAATTTTTATTTATTTATTATTACTACTACTACTACATTTTATGGCTATTGAACAAACACCATAGATTAGAAAATAACTCTTGGAGTTCAAATCTTGGCTGTGGTTATTTCTGATTCATGCTACTTAATGGTTGTAAAATAACAATTAGGTCATTTTGATATGCTTTATATATAAAGTACTACTACAAGGAGGAGGAGAATAATATGTATGCTGATTTTTTTTAGAAGTCTAGTAAAAGTAAGGAATTTGTCTCCCTTAGTTCTAAACGTCACAAAATATTTAAGGAAGGATGGAATGGAGAACTTTTGGTGGAATTGGTTAAATATGAATGGGTTATTTAATGTTGTAATTTTGTTTGATATATTTTCAACAATTTAATAATTTAATTATATATATTTATAAGTAGAAGTATAGTTTTGAATATCTGTGACTATTTTTTTTTTTTTTAATATTTTTTCAAATATCACCTTTCTTAAAGGAAATAGTTCTTTCCCAAGCCAACATACATGACCATAAAAAATTTTTAAAATTAAAAGAAAACTTAACTCAAGACCTTTTTTTTTTTTTTTTAATATTTAAAATAAATAATTACATTAAAAAGTAAATATATAAATAAAAATTCAGCAACATAACTCCCTTTCGTTTATCAAAATAACATAATTCTGCTCGTCTCTTCCTTAGTTATCACATATGTTACACCCTCTCAATATCTCATAAATAATGGACTATTCTGTTTTGATCACATGGAAAGATGGAAAAGACATGTTGGAGATACTACTTGGTTTCAGTGAGAAAATGAAGTAAAGAAACACCCTGTCAATACCTCATAAATAATGAACTGTAACATTTTGATTGTGAGGAAAGATGGAAAAGACACATCGGAGATGCTGCAAGCAAAACAAAATTCAAACATGAAAGCTGTGAACATCATTAATAATAATTACATTAAAAAATAAATATATAAATATTGAATAAAAATATTCATAAAATATTTACTCTTATTTCTTGGGCAAAAAATATATTTATGCATCAAGAATTCATCCAAACAAGTTTTGTGAAATTAAACTAACAAAATTCAATGGCATTAAAATATTTACTCACTTTTGTTTATTTGGCATTAAATTACATCACTTAGCGTTCTCCATAGTTTACCTTCCCTTACACAATTAGCTTTTAAAAATGTTTTAAAGTGTTCTTAAATTTAAAATTTGAAAACAATATTTTTCCTCCACTTCTGTTTTATAAATACAAGTTGCAAAATAAAATATCTACATTTACCTTTAAGGTACAAAACCTGTTGGTAAAGAAAAGCACTTTTGTCTTTATTTATATTGTCGTAACACATACATACACATGTATATATTTATATGAAAGAAATATTTGGCAAAGGTAATGTTGATGGGTAGTATAATAGACAAATTTCACAGCATTCTTGCATTGAATTTTATTTCCATAAATATTTCTTCTAAAAAGTATTTTGTTTCATACTTTACCAATGTGAAAAGAAATTTGGTGATGAATTTCTTGGGTAAAGAATTTATCTTGAATTTGCAGAATATTTGTATGATCAGTCAACAACTTGAAAAAAAAAGTCTTTTTGAAACCATTAAATCTGATGTTGAGAGAATTAACATTTATATACTAAGAAGTTACTGTTGGTCCCATTTAGTGTGAGATAAAATTCTACATGGTTTCTTTACAAATATCACTAATGTCTATGATTGTTTTGTAAAACCACTTTTAATAAGGTTTGTTTAAACTTATTTCTTTTCAGGGTAAGATAGCTTGTGCCAATGTTTTGAGTGACCTGTATGCTATGGGTGTCACTGAGTGTGACAATATGTTGATGCTGCTGGGTGTGAGTAACAAAATGACAGATAAGGAAAGAGACGTTGTTGTTCCAATCATGATGCGTGGCTTCAAGGTAAGAATTCTCGTTCAAATAATTCACCTGGATTGGCTGGATAATGATAGGAAAAAAATGGTTTTGTTGTGGTTTCCAGTTCTTTACTGTTGTTGTTTTTTTTTTCTTGATTTTTTATTTTATATAACTATATATATATATATATATATATATATATATATATATATATATATATATATAAAAGCTTAGTGAAATCGATATTTGTTGGCCTTCAAATAAGCACAACTCATTTTGGAAATTCTTTTCATTTACTTGGCTGACATTTTTCAGTTTTATTAAAAAAAAAAATTGTATATATTTAACTTAAGTAATTGAATAAAACCTGATAATTTATTTCTTATTTTAACAGGACTTGGCTGAGGATGCAGGCACACAGGTATCAGGTGGCCAAACAGTGGTTAACCCATGGTTGACTATTGGTGGAGTGGCTACCACTGTGTGCCAATCAAATGAATTTATCATGTAAGAATATATTTATATAACCTCTTTACCTATCTTGCATTTTTCTTTTTGTGTAAATGCAAAAGAAGTGATGGTAAGTATATACGCTGTAAATATTTAGGACACAATTTATGAAATTGTTGAATTTTTTTTTCCACTTCCAGACTTTTCTAAAATATGTATTAAAAAACCCATTCAATTTGGATTGTATTTGTTCACCTATTTTCAAGCAACTTGTCTGTCAACTGCTTGTATTTAACGAGCATTAATGGTTTTGACATAAATTCTCTCAAAGAACATTTTACTTGGTCTTGTTTTGAAAAAAGATACGAGGGCGGCCACCCTCACCAAGTGTTTGTTCTTATTTTGATGGGCAACTATTTCAGTTGTAAGTAAAATCCTCCTTTCCACTACCCCCCCCCCCAAATAAGCTATTGGGAACTTTTAATGTGCTAATGGGAGATTAGCTAGTTCGATTTGAATCTGGTCTTCGCATTTAAATTCTCATTGTCAAAAATTGTTGTTTAAAACAACTTTTTAAAAGATAGATGGTTAAAAATTTTAAAGTCAGCATATATGGTAAACTAATTAAATAGTATTTTTTCTTTTTAGGTCTAGTTGGTTGTATAAAGATTAAATAGTTTTAGGAATTACTCTTATTCATTTTCTTGACATTTGAAAATATAAACCATTTATCCTTTTTTTTTTTTTTTTTTTTTTTTCATAAAAGGCAACTGTTATTTATATATATATATATATATATATAAAACAATGGAGACATGGTGTTGTATGAGTCTGTTACATTCACTTACATGCAAATAGCAAATACCTTTGGGAATGGTATGAATTCATTTCTTTTAAGTTATGGGTAAATAGAACAGTCTGGCTCCTATAGCCTTATGTGGCAACCGGGCTAAGAGAAGGACAACTCTGAATTCAAGACCTCTAACCAACCCGCAATTGGTCAGTCATGGTGAGTATGACTACATCCCTGAAGCCATGGGTAGTCAAGGAGGGGTTCCTCCAACAGGAGTGAGAAGGCCTTGGATTTGGATGATATAACATTGAACATACATACAGAAAACAAGGTATTGTGAGTGAATACTGTAACACATAAGTATGTTTTATGGAAGTAAAAAATTTTTCTATGGTGTTTGGTTTAATGTGCTTTACAAGACTGTATTAAAATATTACACATTTTAACAGATAACGATATAGTATTATTCATATTTATAAATATTTATTTATATAAAGACAGTATTAAAATATTGCTACAGTTGAACAATTTAACCACTGCACATTTAATTTTATTTCATTATTTTTTTAATTTTTTTTATTTGAAAGAAATTCATAAAACCCTCTGGCTGATACTTTGGTTTTAGTTTCACTTAGAATTTTAGCTTCCAGTCTTTTGAGATTTGTATTATTCTTACCTAATTAACTTTTTGTGTGTATATATTCACTTTACTGGAATTTAATACCTTTGTTTAACCCTTTAGCATTCAGCCTGCCCCGTAAATATCAGCTCTCAATGTTCAACTCGCCCCATGTATACTCTGCTATAATATGACAACATCATTGCAAATAATGCAGGAAGTCATGCAGTAAGACTTTGACTGCAAGCATTGAGACTTTGACTGCAAGCATTGAGACTTTGAGAGTGAATATTTACAGGTTAGTTTTGAGCGTGTTGAAGTGCTTAAGTAGGTTTACTGTAACTGCTAAGTCTCTAACATAGATAGTTTTCAAGTTTTATTATTATTATAGACTTACATTCTTATGTAATAAAACATTTTCATGATCCAACACCCTGTAAACTTCAGGGCTGACAAAAGAGAAAACCCTGAATACTGCTAACTTATTTCTAGCAGGACACTGCGACAAACTGGGATGTATGGTAAGCCTCAAGTTATTTTCTTTCTCCCTCTTTACCTTTTTATAATTATTTTATTGATTTATAAGGATAATTTAATAAATTGCAAATGAATGAAAATTCCTACAATCAAATATTATTATTATTATTTTTTTTTTGTACTGTTTTTGCCAATACTCAAGCAATTTTGATGGTAAGTTAATACCCTCCTACTAAAAAAACATTTTAATAACCTGCAGATATAGAATATTTATGGAACAAACTAATTTTTGACATACAGTTGTATTCTTTTTTTCTTTGTTTTTTATGATAGAAAAATTCAATAAATATCTTTTTTAATACTAACGTTTACCCAATACATAGAAGAGCCACTCAAGATAGAGGGTTGCCGTGTGGTGTTGTATAAGCATAAGAAAAGGTAAGAAGTGAAGTTCATGGGGTTATGCAGGAAGGATAACAGTTAACTTTAGACTTGAAGAGGTTAAGATTGTAGTGATTAGGAAAACAATCTTCCAAGAATCTGTTCCACAAAACTGCAGTTCTTAGGAAGAAACTTTCTGGATGGAAATTACTTCTTAATAATGGAGTATGAAATACATTGCAATAAATGGAATTTTTGTTAAAGTTACAGACGCCCATAAAATTTTATTTTATGCTTATATGTAATTTAAATTTGATCAGCTTATCTTTGACAATTTTAATCCTAGTGACCATTATTAAGCTCGGAGTTTTTGCAACCACCCTTCATTTGTAAATTTCTGGAAACTTTTAGAATTGAATCCATTCACCTCTCTTGTATTCATTATATTTACTGATTTTTTTTTTCTGTTATAACTATTGCCATTTTCTTTTTTCCTTCTATTAAATATGAAAAAAAGGTAAATGTGGATTTCTCTCTCCTCCTCTTTAATTTGATCATTGTTTCCTCCTTTAATTGTGATTGGAATGTCTGCTGCAGAACAAAATAATTATTGTTTTGTAATAGGAATTGGAAATGAGATTAACTGTAAGTACTGTTTTTTTTTGTTCTTCTTTTCCATCATCCAATGAGAGTTAATTAACTTTCTTTGCTATCTAAACTCAAATTAATTTTTTTCCCCAACATATTTTCTTCATATAGAAGAAATACAATTTTAACATTTTCTGCTTATTCAGGATTTAAAATCTGTTTGTTAATCTTATTTTATCTGAATTACTTTCATTTGTTTTTCTTTTTAAATTAGCAAAATTAGAAACTAGTGATTAGAAACTAGTAATGTCTTGGATTATCAATTAACAAAATACACTTTTCTTCTGTGTTCTTTTTCTTCTCATTTGCCTCTGTTGTTGTCTAATTATTTCAGGCCTGACAATGCTGTTGTTGGTGATGTACTTGTCCTTACCAAGCCTCTTGGCACTCAGGTGGCAGTGAATGCACATCAGTGGTTAGATCAACCAGAACGAATGTCCAGACTTAAAATGGTAGTAAGTGAAGATGATATAAGAAAGGCTTATCACAGAGCCATGTGCAGTATGTCACGCTTAAATAGAACTGGTTAGTAAACTCTTTGTGTCTATACTAAAATATTGTAGTGAGCCAATTAGAGAATAGTTTTAGAGCTTCCTGATAAGTTAAATGAAACTACTTGGGAGGTGCTGAAAAATTCTTAGCCCAACCCACTTCCCAAAATCTAAACAATTAGATTTGACTATGGAACGGGGTCTTGGTTGAGCTGAGAGCTTTTCACAATCACCTCATATACATTGGTTTTAAATTTAATATTTTCAAGCCAATTTTAAAAGATCCAAATGATTGACTTTCTAAATTTTGATAAACAATATCACTAATTATGTAGATTTTAAAATTTTTTGGCATTTTGATAATTCTAATCCAATATTAAAAAGCTGAAATTTTTCTCTTTTAATGAAAACTAGTTTGGTGACCATCACTTCAAATCTAAATTGTTCATTTAAAATACATTAATTAGAATTCTGCAAGGTCTGGTTGAGTGCAGCAAAATTGTAAGTTTTGAAATAAAGGTTGTTGAGCTGTATAGTTCCAAACTTATGCTTTGATGTGCAGCCAACATTGATGGAAAAGTTGAGCTTTTAGAATTTTGCATATCATTGTTTACTAGTATCACCAATACTACAACTTGAAGATGAAAGAAACCCTAGTCCAAAATGAATAATGCTTGACAATGCTTCATCTAATGAAAACTGCAGATGATATTACTACTACTACTAGTGGAAATAAAGCAATCGAAATGAAGATGAAAGAAATCCTAGTCCAAAATGAATAATGCTTGACAATGCTTCATCTAATAAGAAATTTAAAATAAGATACATATTCTTTTCCTTTCAATATTGTTGCAATTTTACCAAGTAATAGATTATTCAGAGCAAATGCACAAATGTGTAAAAAATATTTTATTCTTTAAGATGTTTTCTGTTTCAACTATTTAATATTGTAAATATTACAGACATGCTGTTTAAAATTGTTTGTAATGGTTGTATTTTATTTCTTTTTGTAGCTGCTCGACTGATGCATAAATATAACGCCCATGGTGCTACTGATGTCACTGGCTTTGGACTGATCGGACATGCCAAAAATTTGGCCAAAATTCAAAAGAATGAAGTCAGTTTTGTCATCCACAACTTGCCAATAATAGCCAAGATGGCTGCTGTCAGCAAAGCTTGCGGCAATATGTTTGGTTTGCTGCAAGGACAATCGGCTGAGACATCTGGTCAGTTTTACAACTATCTTTGCTCTTGGGCTTTCCCATCATAGTTGAGTGTGTGTGTGTTCTCTCTCTCTCTCTCTCTCTCCCTCCCCCATCTTTACTATCTATTGGATGAGAAAAAGATGGACTCGCTTGCTATATACAGAGGGTGCTATAAAGTTCTTTATACACTCCACTTCTGATATGGCTCTCAGTAATTGATCATTAACCTTTATCACTCTGTATGTGACTTTGCTGTAGAAAAATTTTATCCTTCCACTGAAGGTAACCGATCTCTGAAAAATAGTGTTTGAATTTCCTAGTTGTGTTGTCATTTCCTGCTATGGCAACGGAAAAGAAGTTTGTGTGAAATTAACAATAAGGATACTGCAATTGAATGTAGTGGAAAGGGAAGTAATATTAATAATGAAGAGTGTTAAAGGTTAAAATGTTGGCTTTGGAGAAGTTGGTTGGCTTTTAATTTTTCAGCTTTTTATTTATTTTTAAAAATTTTTTATTTATTTATTTTTTAAAAAGTTTTTGGAAATACTAATATTTCTTAAATAGGGCCATGGCAAAAGATTTTTCTTATATCCTTATTTATTTCATGTGTCCCTTAGTAATTGACAGAATTACCATAAACTACATCTGGCTCTGATCAGGAGGTTTTTGAAGAATGTGGCATCACTTAATTGCTGTTCCCATGTTCTACCTCAACCAAACAACAAAACATTAAAGTATAAAAATATATTTTTATATAAAAAATACCAGCAATACATTTTTATATACCAGCTGTGGGTGAATAGTGAACATCCAAACTAAGCTCAAAAACATGAAAATATAAAAGTACATTAGAAAAAAAAAACCTACCAACAATACATTTTTTGGATAAAAAATTACCGAAGCTCGCAAGAAAATAAAATTTTGGCATAAAATGACCCCTAAGGAATTGATAAAACAGATTAACTAACGTCTAGATGCACTGAATTACCTCCCTTAGATTTGTAATATTTATTTTTCTTTCCTGCTGAAATGGTTGTTATCACTGTATATGTTAAATTCCGAAATTTTGTCATCGGTGAATCTTGATATTTTTCTTTTCTTTAGCATTCGCACCAACTTGTACATAATTTTGAAAATTTGTTTTGGGTAGGGAATGTGAATCTTGATTCCTTGCTAACTTATCAATGTGAAAGAAAGTAATAAGATTGTGATATATAAAATTGTTGTCTAATGTAGATGTGTTATGTCATTAAAAGAATCTTCCATTTAAAAAAAAAAAAAAATATTAATAATTTTAAATGGTTTACTATTTGGAACTGGGGATTTTTTTTAAATTTAAGTGAAGAAATATCTCGCCCTCCCCTCAAAAAACTTTGTTCTATGTAAAAAAAAAAAAAAAAAACAACCCAAAAAAACAAGGTTGTTTTCAAACTTGTAGAAACGAAAAACTGCTACCCATATATATATATATATATATATATATATATAATAAAAATACTTAAACACTAATATTTCATGGTCATAATTTAGGGCCATGGCAAAACGATCCAATTCATCAGACCTACAGTCTGTAGGTCTGATGAATTGGAACGTTTTTACGATTCCAATGGAATAAATTATGACCATGGAATATTAGTGTTTAAGTCTTTTCATTATATCCTTACTCTGTCCTGGACATTGAGTTCTACCTGGATCATATCCTCCTGGAATTATTTTTATACATATATGTATGTGTATATATACCACTAATATTGTCTATATATATATATATATATATATATATATATATATATATATATATATATATATATATATATTTTTTTATTTAGTTACATATTTACTGGCTTTAATAGGAGTAGATAGATTCACTTATCAAGTTTTCACTCCTTCCCTGTGTTTTAAGCCGGAGTAGAGGTTTATCCTTTGTTTCCTGTTTAAGTTTGGGTATCCAGCTCCTCCTAAAGTTGTCTCATTTTTCATCCCCAGTAACCTTTTAGTGACATTATCACCTTGCTTGGGGTGAATTGATTTAAAAAAAACTTCATTATTTTCTTACTACTAGTTTTACACCATCTTATTATTGTTGCTTTTTATCTCAACACTCTGGGTCATTACTCTTCATTATTACCATTATTTTAATAGATTTATTCCATGATTTAAAAAAAAAAAAAAAAAAAATTAAAATAAGAAAATAAATGGATAACTAAATGTTTGAAAAGTATTTTAAATGGAGCATATGTAAGAAAATGTGTGTGTGGAAATAATAATGCAAATTTAATTTTTTTTTTTCTTGTCCTTAGGTGGTTTGTTAATTGCCCTTCCGCGTGAGCAGGCTGCTGCCTACTGCAAGGATATTGAGAAGCAAGAAGGAAACCAGGCTTGGATTATTGGAATTGTGGAGAAAGGCAATCGATCAGCCCGAATTATTGACAAGCCTCGGACAATAGAAGTACCAGCGAAGGAAAAGGAAGGAGAGTTATGGTAAATCTATGCCACCATCCATTACCTCCTCATTTCTTAAGTTCTACCAATGGTTATGTGGACCAATAAGCAGGCAAGGAATCTGTGATCAGCTAGTTGTTGAACTGGTAAAAACACTACTCAGGTGAACAATAACAGCTACACTGATTTTTAGTTGCATTATTAACGATGGTTGAATAGGGATCTTGATATATTGGAAATAAGCAGACTTAAATGCTGTCATATAAAAATAACCAACAACCAAGATGATTTGACATGGTTGTGAAATTTCTCTCATCGTAGCTTCAGTTTACACTTGTTAGAAAATACTTATTTTCTAATATTAACATTAAAAAAAAAAAAATAACTGCACATGTACATGCTTCAAGCTGTTTTAGTGCCAAAATTTATATTTGTCTCGCAGGTGTGCTAGGTGAAAAGTTTCTGCTTTTCTATGTAGATTAATCATGCCAGTGTATATTCATGTACTGTGTATACATTGGGGTGGGGGGGTACATTTATAACGGAAAACATGTTAATATCGTGCACATATTCTGTTCCATTGTGAAACATGGTTTCAACATACATTCATATAAAATATATGTATACACACACACACACACACATTCAGATGCTTTCACCATTATCAAACATTTTCCTCGCCTCCCCCTCTTTTCTAACCGATTGTGTTCTCTGGCTAAATTTTATTTGTTCTTTACTTAAATATTGCTGCAATGTTTTTTTTCTTTACTCCAAATTGATTGGATACTGCTTACAATTTTTTTCTACTCAGATATTCACATCACTGATTCAAATTTAAGTTACTTTGAATAAAAATATATATAGTAGTCTCCAATCTCTTGTAAAATTGACTATTGACATCGTAATATTGATCTGCTTACCTACAAGTCCATATTAGCTTGAATATATTTTTGTTAATATTTTTGCTTATCAGTTTACCAATTAGCTTGCCGGTTGCATTCCCTGCACCTGCTTCCAAATGTTTATGCCATTCTGTTTCTTTGTTTGATTACTCGGTTCAAAGTGGTTGTCCATATAAAGATTGGTTGAACAGTTTAAAAAGGAAATTAAAAAAAAAAAAAAAAATTCCCCATCCCCTCCAAAAAAAACAAAAAAAAAAAAAACTCCAGCAGTTGATGAAATTTTCATGTTTTTCACTCTGCAGCCACTTAAGAAAATTAAACTAAAAACAAAAAATGTATTTTCACAGTACATTATTATTGTCCATTCCACAAAATTTTAAGATATACACATGAAATTTGAAACAGCCTAACCAGTTTATTTTATTTTTATTAAGAGTTTAAAAAATATTAAAAAAAAATAATACCCTCCATTTCTACTATGGTATTGAAACAACATTCCAGTTTCCTTAGATTTTCATTTATTGATTTAATTTTTTTTTTTTTTTTCTGACAGGAAAATATTTTTTGCTTTGGGATTTAGACGAATGTTTAATAAAAAAATTTTTTTAAGTCTTAAAAATTTTCATGATTTTAAAATTCTTTGATGTAATAAAGTGCCAATGATATTTCAATTGTAGCTATATATATATATATATTTTTTTTTTTTTTTTTTTTTTATAAATATTTTCAACTTAGGAAGAAAATTTTTATTTTTTTTTCCTGATTTCATTTATAGAAAATAAATGTCATATTTTCACTTTCTTTTTGTTTAAAGATGCAACGAAAAATTCCTTCTTACAAAATCTTAATTTTATATATATATATAACTTTCTAAGAAAAATCACTACTTAAAAATCCTGTAGAACTAATATAACTGGAATGTTTGTTTGATTTTTTTTTTTTTTTTTTTTTTTTTTTTTTTCTGTGCCATTAGTGAATTTTTTTTTTTTTTTTTCTCGCAGTATTTTTTAACTTGGGCTGTATACTAACAGGCCACTGCTGTTCATTGGTGGTTTGTATATTAGATAAGTAAAATTGCTGAGGAGTTTGGTCTGGTTTGCCCAGGACCTTGAGCAAGTCCTTAATGGTAGACCTATGGTTATTCTCTCTCAGGGAAGACTGGTTGGCAAAAGTCTGGTTGTCATCTCTATGAAACAATACTGGGAATTCCTCCAAGAACCAGTAGTGTAGAAGTCTGATGACTACTTCACAGCTAACCTTGCTTCCGGGTTTTATGATTTGGAATCATTGATAAATAAATTGGCCTGTTTCTACCATCCAAAAAATGTTTTTGTTTTTATTCCTGTTCATAATTTGTCAGTTTGCCTTTTATTTATTTATTTAGATTTTTGTCATCACCAAGCTTGACTCTTTTTAACAAACAGCAATGGTTGAAATACTGGACTTCATTTTGCAAAGCTTGGAATGAGAAAGGTTAAATTTCTTTTTGTATGTTTACAAGGTGGAGTGATGGAAAGTTCTTCATCTGATCAAATGAACAAACATCAGGTCTTCACTTTGATTCTATTTATTGGGTTGAGAACATTTCAGCACCCTCCCTTTTGTTGTATTGCTTTCAGAAATTATTTATCATGATTTAGTTTTCCTCCTTTTCATCAATACATTGTAAAGACATTATTTTAAATTCATTCTTTTAAATATTGGCATAAAAATCAGTTTAGTATTAAAAACAAAACAATTGTTGACTTTAACACAAACTCAGGGTCTTCTTTTCAACTGTTGTTCCATGGAATATATGCTCTCTGCTTGCTATCATCTGAAAATCATCATGGAACTGAATATTTCACTTTCAGTTCTCTCATGATTAAAAGAGGCGTAAAAATTTACAAGCCACTTCTTGCCCCACTTAATAACAGATTGTAGCTAAAAGATTTTTTTAGATTAGCTGCCAATTTGACATCAGACTGATCAGACTTACTATTAAGACAGAAGTAAATTGTTGTGCAATCAGCATATATACTGAGTTGAGAACTGATGTCCTGAGGAAGGTCATTGATGAAAATTAGAAATGACATAGGTCCAAGAATAGAGCCCTTGGGAACACTTGCATTTATGCAAAAAGATCAAGAAGAGTGGCCATTCAAGATAACTTTCATTTTGTGATTTAATAAGAAAGACTGAATCAGTTCAAAAATTCATCCAGAAATCCCATAACCTTTCAAGTTATGAAAACAACCAGTATGCTAAACCCTGTCAAATGTCTTTGAGATATCCAAAGCAACAGCCTGAGCTTCACCATTCTTATCTAACACCTGATACTCTTTCAGCAATAATTGTTAACACATCAGCAGTTGACCTAGAGCAGCAAAAACTATACTGCTTATCTAAAAAGAAAACCCTATGTTGTGAGATGCTTAACCAATTCAGAGTTGATTAGAGCATCTAGTACTTTGCTAAAAAGAGGTAGAAGTCTAATAGGCTGATAGAAGGATCAGATGGTTCACCTGTGTTCTTAAAGACTGGAACTACAGAAGAGAATTTTCAACAAGCAGGAAAGCAAGAAGCAGTAAGGTATTTATTGTAGAGCTTTAGAGAGAACAGGATACAGTTCAGGAGCACATTTCTTAAGGACAATTGCAGGGATACTGTCAAGTCCACATGCTTTGTGAGGACCCAGTTTAGAACTGATCTCAGAACCATGGATAGTTATATCCATATCACTCAATAGACTCGGTTCTAAGTGGAAAGTCAGTCAAAGGTACTCCAGATCAGTCAAGAGTAGAATTTAAAGAGAATTTGAGCAAATCCTGCTTCATCAGCAGATGTTAACATCTCAAATTGAATGAAGAGAGGAGGGATAGAAGAATTACTCTTATTTAACACACTTACAGTGGTGCCAGTCCCATGAAAATTAATTTTTATTCTTTGATATTAACTTGTGGATAGGACTACATAGGGTGGGGAAAGAGGTCTCCATTTAGTATTAGTCACTTTAGAGTAGGTACTTCCAAAGATTTGCTAAAAAATGAGCATACATGAAAAAATATTCCAAGTTTAATTAAAACAGTTTTATTTTCAAAATCTCAAAAAAATTATTAAAAAGAATTCTTTATTAGATTAGATTATTTTTTTGATCCTTAAAACATTTTGGTTAAAAATTTTGTTTTTCTTGTGTCAGTGGGGAACCAAAGATTAGTAAATTTTAGCATCTTTTTTGTTGTCAAAAATGCATTGGAAATTCTTGCAAAAATCAAATAATTTTGAGATTTTATTTTTGTACTGCTTAATGTTTACATTAGTTATATGTGTATGACAGAGAGTCTGGGAAACACACACACGCGTATATATATTTTTTTTTTTTTTTAGTGAAATTGGAGTAGATTTGAATCGTGAAATTAAATCGGAGCATTTTGTTTACTGATGGGGAAATCTGATCTAGGGCAGAAGTCGTACCCATTGAATCTGGGTCATCAGAAGACAATGAAAAATGGTCAAAATAATTTTTAGCGATTAAAAATTGAAATAGAGCTGAGTAAGCTAGAAGGAACTTTGGAATTCACATGATTTTGGTTGAAGCAGCCAGAACCTCGTGATAATCGCGTGCGAAGTAGTAGGGCCGAGGGTCAGTTATAACCAGCCGGGTTCATCTATATAAACACGTAGTTATGCTGAAAAAGGCAGACTGGAGAAAATTCTTGAAGAGAGAATTGGCCCAGGCAAGCGTTGGGAGGAGGAACACCACTATAACTTTAAGCCCCGCACAGAAATCTTTATCTCTCCATCGCAAGAGTCATATATCGTTCTGAGACGATTTAACAACTAGTTAATTACATATACTCTCTCTCTCTCTCTCTGTCTAGAATCCAGTGTATGAGTTTTTACGTTAAATACTTTTCTTTTCTGTAACCCGTTTCTTTTCTCTACTATTCTTTTCTGCTATATAAAAGACATTAACAATTCAACCATTGAATAGTTGTTTGTCCGGCTTTCTGCAGATATTATTTTTTTTTTTTTTTGCTGCATTCTAAATTTCTTAGCGCAGACTTCCCAGCCGTGTCTACGTCTTCAGTCGACCGTAAATGGGCAGACATCATTTCTGGTTTCTGGATCAAACAAATCACAACGTTAGCAGGAAGCAGGATTAAACCAGCAGACTGGTCGAATAATCTACAGATGCTCAGGGGACCTATGGCCACTCCCTTAATTTCGGTTAGGACCGAGTAGACATCTCAACCCAGAGAGTAAGACGCCGGAGGTTGAGGGGCTGGGGCGAAAGTGCTAGATCAAAGTTACCATTAACCTTTATCACTCTGTATATGAATTCATTTGCTGTACAAAAAATTTACCCTGCCACTGAAGGTAACTGATCCGTGAATGTTTGAATTTCATACTTGTGTTATCATATCCTACTATGGCAACAGAAAATAACTTTGAGTGAAATTAACAATAAGGAAACTGCAATTGAGAGGCCTTGAAAAACGGAAAGGGAAGTACTTTTAATAATGCAGAGTGCTAAAGGCAAAGGCACCATAGCTAAGACTATGCATGAGACGTGTCATGAAGAGAGCTCTGAAGAAGACTAAATTGCTTTTTGCCAGAGGTAAGCTAATTTTTTATCATTAATATTAAATAGCAGGATAGTTTGCAAATAGACTTCCTTTCAAGACACAATGAAAATGGTATACATTATCAATTATGAGAATGATTTCTTTTTTTTTTTTTTTTTTTTTTTACTTATAAAGGAAACCTGCGGACCTGCACGAATGGATTCTGTCCATTCAGAAGAAGCAGGTGATCTATGGCCTCTCGGACCAAGAAATGGTGCTCCTAGCTTACGACGCTGCAGCGGGGCAAGTGTCCAAGTTCATGGGTGGGGGTACAAAGAAAACGTGAACCGAACTTAAATCTGCTCTGGTGTGGTAATACGCAATTAGGTGGAAGAGGACTTGTAGGCTGAGGCAGTTCCCAATAGGAGAGCCTGGGTTCTGCATTCACAAGCCCACACTGGGCCGATATGGGCTGGTGTGCTGGACTTGCAAGTATAGCGGGCATCGGGCCCGCGACTGTCCGACAAACTATGGAGGCGACTCAAGGTATTTGGGGCCGGACTGCATGACTTGTGGCGAGTTCGGGCACAAGGCTTGGTGGCGTACGGCAGAGGGAGACCGTAAACTGGGGATAAAGTGAGTTAATATGCTGGTGCCCCCTACCGAGGAGGAAAAGGGTCCGAGAAACTCCGCTGGGTCACCCGTGAAAAAGTAAGAGGCAGGGTGGCCCCAGTGCAGGTAACACCTCAAATGCTGGACATGTGGCGTGGTCGGGCACTTTTCGGCCAGTTGTAAGGAGTGAAGGTGTTGGTGCTGTGGAGGAGCGGGTCACCTGAGACAAACCTGTCCTCGCAGGAGAAAGATGGACCACACCGAACGGAACAGCCCTAACTCGAATGGAGAAGAGAAATGGGTTGCTAGTCCGAGAAAAGAGTCATCCGAGCTCTACCCGACCCAAGAGGGCCCCTAGACAGAAATTGGAGCCCCTAGAAAAAGGTGAACTCCTGTCACCGACTCCCACGTCTCTGTTGTGGAGAAAGCGGGTGGATGGGAGAGAAGGAGAAGGAGAAAGAACCCAGGTATACCGTTTGCTGAAGGAATGGTCAAACTTCACCTGTAATGTGTTGCTGGGAGACAAGAAGGTGAAGGCCTTTGTCGATACTGGTGCTTCAGTGTCACTGGTTAGCTCCAAAGTTTTTAGACAGTTGGGACTGAAAACGAAGCTTAGTCCCGTCGATCTACTAATAAGTCGGGCTGATAGCAGGATGATGATAGAGGGTATGACGTGGCTACCTTTCCAGTTGGCAAGAACCAGAGGTAAATTTAAGGTTTATGTGGCACCTGACTTGTGTGGTGAGTTAATTTTGGGAAATGACTGGCTTAGGCAGAATAAGGCACAGATCCGTTTTGACCCCGCCACCCTAAGATTGGACGGGGTAGGGATACTTTTGGGAGAGGATAATTATGAACAATTGCCACTGGTGGCCCAGACAGATATAAAGCTTCCCCGTAGGACTACTGTATCTGGGAAGGGCAAGATTATAACAGAAGGAGTGCTGAACAGTGACCTGTACCAAGTGGTCCCTACTGATAGGTATGATAATAGTGAAGGGGAAATAACCGTGTGTGATTCGTTGGTGAAGAGGTCGGGGACCGTTCCCTTACTGTTAACCAATACTGCCAATAAAACTATTAAAATAAAGCAGGGAGAGAAGCTGGCACAGGCGAGCCCAGTGAGAGAAGTCGAACAGGTGAGAGTATGGAATGAGAATAGGCCTGGGAATAAGACAGGTAGCAATGAAATAAGGGATGAAGATATAACAGCCCCTGAGCGTTATAGGAGGAAATTGAGAGGGTTGCTGAACGGTAATCGGGAGGTAATAGCCATTACGGATAAGGAACTGGGACAGACGGAGACAGTTGAAACGAAGATAGACACGGGTAATCACCTACCTATTAAGTTAAGACCGTATAGGACCCCAATCCACAAAAGAAAATTAGTAGAGGAAGCATTGAATGAATGATGGAATCAAGGATAATCGAAAGATCCAAATCTCCCTCGAGTGATTGTTGAAAAGAAGGATGGAGGGCATAGGTTTTTTCAATTAAATGCCATTACGAAACCGCTGGCGGTGCCCCTCCCCTTGATTGATGATATTCTAGCTCTTTTAAGAAAGTCTAAATGTTTTCCACCTTGGATTTGAGGTCGGGATATTGGCAGGTAGCAGTTAGCAAAAAGAATTAGGAAAAGACCGCTTTTTATCTGCCACATGTGTAGAATAACAACACTTACCGGCGTAAGGGTCCCAGCTAGCGTCCAGGTGGCAGACAAAAATAAAGCAGGGTTTGTATTGAGTTACAACCTGCTTTATTTTTGAGGCTGCACCCCGCAGCTGTGACCCTTACGCCGGTAAGTGTTGTTATTCTATTGTTATTCTACAACATGGGTCTCTTCAATTTTAGAGTTACGCCCCGGGTGTATTTAGTCAGTTAATGTCCATCGTATTGAATGGCACTGAGGCATTTGCCATGGCGTATCTAGATGACATCATGGTGTTTTCAAAATCACCGGAGGAGCATTTTGAACTTCTGCAGGTGTTCGATAGTTTAAAATTAAAATGATCAAAGTGTCAGTTTATGAAAGAAGAGACAAAGTACTTAGGGTTTCTCATGAACAAAGAAGGAATAAAAACGGATTTAGACAAAGTAGAGGTTATAAGAGCCATGCCGGCACCGAAGAACGTAAGAGAGATTAGGGGATTTATCGGAGCCATCGGATATTATCGGAGGTTCATACCAGCATTTAGTCGGCTAGCAGGCCCTCTAATAGCTCTAAGAAGCATGCTAGGTTTAAGTGGACCGAGGATTGTCAGCGTGTATTCGAGGCTCTAAAGGACCAGCTGACAGCTGTACCCCTGTTGGCCTACCCAGACCTGAGTAAGCCCATGGTGCTGTACACCGATGCTAGCGGTAAGTGCATCGGGGCGGTTCTTACGCAACCATGTCCCGATAAGGATGGACCAGTACCGGGCGTGCCTGAGGAAGTGCCGATCTATTTTCTATCTCATCGGCTCCCCGAGACTCAGCAAAGGTGGCCAGTAATAGAAAAAGAGGCGTTCGCCATTTTGTATGCTATGCAGAAATTAGATTATTATTTGAGTGGGGTTGTGTTTACCATTAAAACAGACCACAAACCCCTCAAATATTTGTTTGAGGCGGAGTGGGCGAATAAGAAGATACAACAGTGGGCATTGAAGTTAAGTGGGTATAACTGCAGAATAGAATATTTGGCAGGGAAGGATAATACCTGTGCTGACCTGTTATCGAGGATTCCGGGGCAATTAGAAACCGAATCTGTCAGGTTGGAGCCGGGTGTGGATGATAAAGCATTCCAAATTAATGTGATCATTTCACAGGCGTTGAAGGAGAGACTTGATTGGGAAGATCAGGAAACGAGTGAAACGGGGATCGTTTCCGACCCCCACTGGAGAGATATTATTAGGCAAAACGAAGTGGATAGCGAGATAGCAATTATCAGGTCCAGGGTAGAGGCAGGGCGTACCTCCAAATATATGGTGCATGATGGAGTGTTACATTACCTTTCAGGAAGAGATGAGGAAGTAAGTTTAAAAATGGTGACACCTGAGAAGTTGAGAGCTGAAATTCTAGACCAATGCCATAGGAGGTTAGGACACCTGGGTATTGATAAGACATGGATTAATAATGAGAAATTACTATTGGCCTAGGTTGTTTAATGATGTGAACCATGTAAAAAAATGTGTAGCATGCGAAACACAGAGTCGAAGGAGGTAGGGTTGCTCCAGTATTAGAAACGGATGTTCCGAATTATCCATTTCAGAAAGTAAGCATGGATATTTCCGGGCCCTATGGGGAAACACATAGAGGTAATCTTTACATAGTGAGTTTTGTGGACTGGCTGACGAATTGGCCTGAGGCACGAACAGTGTCAGATATAATACTGAACGAAATATTCCCTAGGTATGGGGCCCCCGAACAGTTGGTTACCGATAATGGATCGGAAAATGTGAATCAGATTATGAGAGAGACGTTGGGAGAATTAAACATACCGCACATAACCACCTCTCCATATCACCCCCAAAGTAACGCTAAGGTAGAGAGATTTCAAGAGACCCTCGCTGATGTGTTGGTTAAACTAACAGAGGATAATAGGGAAAATTGGGATTTATTCGTAACCTAAGCGTTAGCAGCTGTAAGATTCTCGATGAACGAGACGACAAAATTTTCTCCGTATTACTTGATATATGGCAGGGATGTAGTCTTACCTATAGACAATCTGTTACAACCTAAGAGGAAGTATTTAGGAGAGGATCATCACCAAATAGTTTTAGAACAACAGCATAAAATTTTACGCAGGTGAGGAGGAGCATTCGAAGAGCCAAGAAAAGGCGAAACGATAGGGTAAATAAAAATAGAGAAGTTTCCTTCCAGATAGGTGTATTTTACAATACACTGGATCACCTGAGAGAAGGTAAATTGGACCAGAGATGGAGTCCATACTATAGGATCGTGGAGCAGACGGGTCCGGTTTCCTTTGTGATCTGGGACCAATTAACCGGACAGGTAAAGAGAGTGCATGCGAATGTTATAAAGCTAGCTGAAATAGGAGAATGGAAAGGAGCCGAAACAAAAACTCAACAGAAAAGGCTGAGGAAAACTACGTTGGTAGAACCCGAAGGGTTAGAGACTGAGAGTGAAAGTGAAGGGAGTGAGGAGATTGAAATTAGCCCAACTACCCTTCGAAGGAGGTAAGTCGGACCCCAGCGGGACATTCTGAGGAATCAGGGATTGAGCCTAACCTTAGGGAAGAAGAAGAACTGAGTGAATGGGAAGAAGAGGATGAAATTCCGTTAGCTTAATTGCAGAGTAAATTGCGGGCTGAAAAAGCACCTAGTGTTAATGAGGAATTACCACTAAAACTGCGACTGAGGGGGGACAGTGCAGCCCAGGCCCAAAGATTAAATGAAACCAGTACAGTGGCTGTGGTGAATGAGTGACGGTCTGGGACTAACTGTGCATTTATCATCGGTGTTGGTGAACTGTGTGGATGGGCTCCATGCATGCATGGCGCTGGTGGTGGTGTGGGTCGGTGCTTGAGGTATCGCTCTAAGATGTAACCACCCGATAAAAACAATAAGAGAATGATTGAGTAAGACAAATTATTCTCTCCATCTCCTTGCAGACATGGACGAGAGGAGGCTCGTGGTACTGACGATGCTAGTTGTGGTAGCTAATACCTGGGAACACAGTGAGAATACTGTATTTAAGAAGACTAGTGAAGTGATTATAACTAGATCAAAGTGGTTGATAACTTTGGTGACAGACCTGCAGCCGTATGAAAATTTACTGGGTCAGTTGAAGACCGAAGCGGACGAACTAGATACAGCTAGGACACAAGTCGCCGGAAAATATTTACAGACTCCGGAATACCACCGTATATTATACCCCTTAGCTCAGGAATCCCTAATACTTGAGAGACAATGGAAGGATATGAGTTACTATTTGAAAGGAATAAAGTTGTTATGAACCAGGCAAAAGAGGGCAGCATTACCTATAATGGGAAAGGCATTAAGTGTGTTGTTTGGTACAGTCTCCGAAGGCGAAGTGAGAGTAATTAAGAGGAAATTAAAGGTGGTAGAACAGAGACGACAAGCAGTGGCTCAGTCGGTTAGAGAGAGCGTATCTATACTCAATGTTACTAGGCTGGAATTGGCTAAGAATAGAGGGAGTATCTATTGGTTGATTTCTCACCTACAGGTTTTTAGAAAAGAAGTGACAAATGTAACCACGTCTGTAACAACCGAATTACAGAAATTAGAGGGGTTTTTGCAAAGGTATTTTCAATTATTAGCTATAAGGTACGTCAAACAAGTCACTCTTTAACGGTGTTGTTAGAGCATGTGAGAGCACAATTAGACATGCTGTCGCTGGGATACCTGTCTCCAAGTATAATAACTCCAGAACGATTAAGGGAAGTACTACTGGAGATAAAAGCCAAACTACCCCGTCATCTTAGATTACCTGTAGACCCCACCCAGCAGTTATGGAGGTATTATAGTGCCTTGTTGGAAGATGATAAATTGCTAGTGCTAGTGTCGGTTCCATTACTGGACAGAGATAGTACCTTTGAAATTTATCAGGTGATGAATCTTCCACTTCCCTATTGTTATGGTGAAACACACCTATTCTATAGTTATTAGACTCTCCCACCTAATATAAGTAGGAGTAGTAAGAGGAACGAGGGTCAGTCGATGTCGGACGACAGTAGTCGATAGTTAGTCAAATACGAAAGTAGTCAGTGACCACAACAAGATTACTCTGCGTAATACCTATTATATCAAGTTCCTAACGTTTGGTACGTCGATCTTATTTAGGACCGATTTTAGTACAAATACAAGCCTCCACTGTGAAATAACTCCACAGCACCTATCCAAAACTAAGGCCGAAGATAGGAGCAGTAGCTAGGTACAAAGTAGAGATGGAATTTGTTGCCCTAAACCTAGCCAGGACAGAGTTTATGCTATTAACAAGGGGAGAAGCAGAAAAATGCAAGAATGATGCCTTAGGTATCTGTGGGTCTGTAAGTCCAATTTACGTGACAGGTAGTCACAATCTGTGTGTACTAGATTTATTTAAGAAAAATAAGAAGGGAATTAGAGATCATTGTCAGGTAGAGGTGTTGGCTAGTGTAATATTACCTAAAGCAACCAGTGGCTCTGACGGAATTTGGGCGGTGGCTACACAAGAAGAGATCGAATTATCTAAGGTGTGAGAAGGGAAGCCCACCATTACGATAAGAGTTATTCCCCTTTTGTTTTTTGTAGAGCTACCCATTGGTTGTGGAGCTCATGGTCCATCTATCTCTTTACCTCCCTACTACCAAGCAGAAGAGAAGTTTGAAGCGAATGAGGCTTTGTTAGAGCTGGTAGGAACGAATACCAGTGGATGGACGGGATTGTGGGAACCCATTGTAAGAGAGATTCCTAAGATGTCGCTAGAAAAGATGCCGGCGTTGTTAAAGCCAATCGATAAGATTGATCTTAGACGGTTGAAGTCGGAGTTAGATAGGATAGGTACGCCGAATTCGGACTGGAGAGAGAATTTGGTTGCTATAATAACCTGGCCGACCGCTGTGGGAATTATACTAATAATAGTCGTGGCGTTGCTGGTTTGGTGGTGCTTGAAGAGGCGTGTGGTGTTGTCGACCTGGAGAATAAACTGGCACATGAGTGAAGGAGGGATTCCAGTTAGTGCACTTTACCAAGGTAGGTCCGACTCGAGTGCATTGGGACTCCTAACTGATATTGAAGAAGAGTCCACGATTGTCGTGGAAAGACCTGAAACAACAAAAGATTCGACAAAGCCTGTTGTGAAGGCGAGACAAAATCGGAGGGACAGATTTACGAAATAAATCGAATTTTTTATTTTTATTTTTAGTAATGAGACTGAAATAATTGGTAAGGAGTATTGCGAACTCCAAGAACAAAAAGAAAAAAGGGAAAGAACCCTCGAACTAGTGAACTATGTGAAAAGGTTCTATTGCACGAGATATCACCAAAACAGTGAACCTTAACCGGAAGTTGCATGTACATATGTATCGTAAGGACAATGAAAATGTAAATGGACATAATGAGCCCTAAGAAGAACTGAGGGCTCTACCTTTGCATGCTGGGAGAGACGTATGTTTAAGTGCCCCTAGTAAGAAACATGTTGGACTGGGTTTTCTCATATTTTGTTGATATGAAAGGTCGTGTGTCATTTACTAGTAAATGACAGATGGGTAGGGGAGGAAATGTGACAGAGAGAGAGAGAGAGAGAGAGAGAGAGAGAGAAAGAGAGAGAGAGAGAAAGTCTGAGAAACACACACACACACGTATATTTTTTTAGTGAAATTGGAGTAGATTTGAATAGTGAAATTAAATCGGAGCATTTTGTTTACTGATGGGGAAATCTGATCTAGGGCAGAAGTCGTACCCATTGAATCTGGGTCATCAGAAGACAATGAAAGATGGTCGAAATAATTTTTATCGATTAAAAATTGAAATAGAGCTGAGTAAGCTAGAAGGAACTTTGGAATTCACATGAATTTGGTTGAAGCAGCCAGAAGCTCGTGATAATCGCGTGTGAAGTAGTAGGACCGAGGGTAAGTTATAACCAGCCGGGTTTATCTATATAAACGCGTAGTTATGCTGAAAAAGGCAGACTGGAGAAAATTCTTGAAGAGAGAATTGGCCCAGGCAAGCGTTGGGAGGAGGAACGCCACTATAACTTTAAGACCCGTACAGAAATCTTTATCTCTCCATCGCAAGAGTCATATATCGTTCTGAGACGATTTAACAACAAGTTAATTACACACACACTCTCTCTCTCTGTTTAGAATCCAGTGTATGAGTTTTTACGTTAAATACTTTTCTTTTCTGTAACCCGTTTCTTTTCTCTACTATTCTTTTCTGCTATATAAAAGACATTAACAATTCAACCACTGAATAGTTATTTGTCCGGCTTTCTGCAGATATTATTTTTTGTTGCATTCTAAATTTCTTAGCGCAGAATCCCCAGCCGTGTCTACATCTTCAGTCGACCGTGAGTGCACGGACATCACTTCTGCTTTCTGGATCTGGATATATATATATATATATATATATATATATATATATATATATACACATATATATATAAACAATGGAGATATATATATATATAAGCAATGGAGATATATATATATAAACAATGGCGAAACATATTTATATATATATATATATATATATATATATATATATATATATATATCCATTGTTTATATTTATATATATATATATATCCATTGTTTATATATATATATATATGTTTCGCCATTGTTTATATATATATCTCCATTGTTTATATATATATATATATATATATATATATATATATATATATATATATATATATATATATATATCCATTGTTTTTATATATATATATATATATATATTTATATATATATATATATATATACATACATATATATATATATATATATATATATATATATATATATATATATATATATATATATATATATATCCATTGTTTATATATATATATCCAAAGATTTGTTAAAAAAATGAACATACATGATGAAAAAGTGCTCCAAACTTAGTTTTATCGTCAAATTCTTCTTTATTATTAAGAGGAAAGACCAAAAGATTTTTTGATCATTAAATTATAGTTTTTAATCCTTTTTAAAACCTTCAAAATTTTGGTTTTTGCATCAAAGGATGACCATAAATTGGAATGGAAAATTTTGATGTCTTTTATTGTGCTGAAAACCGTTGATTTAAAAATTCTTGCTAAAAATCAATAATAGTAAGATTTTAATGTAACTCTCAGGACCTATTCACAAATGAATGAAATTTTTTTCAAACCTTTTTCTCTTCCTCTTATTTATTTTTCTTTTTTTTAAGAAAATCTCAGTAAAAAATATTTCTGTGTGAAAAATGTATGACAAAATGGAGAAAGATTTTGTGTGACTCATTTAATCCTTTAGGACTTCATTGGACTTATTTTATTATGTTGACTACACATGTGCATGGGCTAAGCATGCTGGGAATTTAAATGTTAATTCCTCCTTCCCCCAACATAGTTTTTGATACATAAAAATATATATATATCGTAAATCTCTCTCACTCTCTCTCTCTCTCTCTCTCTCTCTCTATATATATATATATATATATGTGTGTGTGTGTGTGTGTGTGTGTGTGTGTGTGTGTGTGTGTGTGTTTCCCACCACATTTAATTTCAAGAAATTCATTTTTGTAGTACTTAATGTTTATATTAGTTATAAGCACAAGTCCTTGGAGAATTTAAATCATCAATTTTTCTTTGTTTTCTTTTGTAAAACAGGACCACCAGTTAGTGAAAATCTGCTTTAAATTGTAAAATAAAAAACGCAATAAAAGTAAAACATTATTTAATTAGAAAAGCTTTTAGTAAATAAGATATATTATGGACACTATTGTCTTAAGTAAACATTTTTTTTTCGATGAATAATGAATTTTTCCCTGAATTGTTTTCATCTTCTTAAAAACTTCAATAAGAATAGAATAAGTTATAAAGTTTTAAATCTTTTAAAATCCGGTATTAATTTGTATGGGTTAAGTGATCTTATTAAGTAAAAAACCATATTTACTAATAATAAATGGAAAGTGATCCCCCACCCAGTATTTCGAAAAGAATTTTGAATTATATGGACATCCATACATAACATAAGTGCAGTAACTATAGTAAATTTAAAATTGGTAATTTTCTAACATTTCCTCATCAAGTATCTACGTAAATAAGACTATAAAACCAAAGTAGTTAAAATTCAATAAAATATTACATTACTTAGAATATTGTCCTAAATTTTAAAGATTACTGGGTAGGTAAAAAAAAATTATATATGAAAGGCATTTGACGTTGTATTCAAGTAATTTTTACAGATATCTCCATCGAAAAAATAGTCTATCTAGAATGTTGTCAACACCTCATAAAAACACCCGTCTCTGTGTTAAAAATGCTTTTCGGCAATATTTTAAACTAAAAATAATATTTGTTTCAAATCAGATTAATTAAACTTTAAATGAGCCAATCTTCCTGAAATAAAATTTCAAAAACCTATGTTTTATTTTTGAAAGATTTTCTTAATAAAAAGAATTATGTTGACAGTTTTCAACCTGGCTGAATTCACTCATAGCCAGAAAAAAAAATCATTCCAATCAGTTTAAATTTGGTTTGAAATACAGCAAAATATTTTGTTTATTGGAAATATTAAATTTAATCTTTCAGCTTGAAATTAAAAATTACGTAAAAACTTCAAAAAAGATTTTTCGTTTTTAAAAATGCATTTTAACCTTTGTCACTCTGTAACTTCATTTGCTGTGAAAAAGTTTATTTTGCCATGGAATGCGACTCTGATCTTTGAATTTGAATTTGTTTTAATTTCATAGTTGTGTTGTCATATCTTGCTATGGCAACAGAAAACACCTTTCAGTGAAATTATCAATAAGGATACTGCAATTGAGAGGCCTTGAAAAAGAATGTAGTGGAAAGACAAGTGATAATAATGCAGAGTGTGAAAGGTTAAAACTTTGTGTGTATATGTATGTATGTATAATGTATATGTATTTAGTTTATTGAGGCAGAAGAACATTATTTAAAAGTATATTGTTAATATAACAGACAATGAATGTCTATTATGTTTGATCATGAGCCATTCTAAACTTCATATGGTTGCTTTAATTTCGGGCGAAAATAATGACATTTAGATTTTTTTTATTTATTTATTAATTCGTTCCTTGATCCTATATGAGCCGAAAGTTTAGATCCAGGAACAGCTAAATAAAAATATACAAATGTTGGACAATTTTTGTTTTTATTTTCAACCGAAATTAAAGCAACCATACGAAGTTTAGAACGGCTCATGATCAAACATAATAGACATTCATTGTCTGTTATATTTAACAATGTGTGTGTATATGTGTGTGTGTGTATATATATATATATATATATATATATATATATATATATATATATATATATATAGAGAGATATGTGTGTATGTGTGTGTATATATATAGATAGATATGTGTGTATGTGTGTGTATATATATATATATAGATATGTGTGTATGTGTGTGTGTGTATATATATATAGATATGTGTGTGTATATGTGTGTGTATATATATATAGATAGATATGTGTGTGTGTATATATATATAGATAGATATGTGTGTATGTGTGTGTGTATATATATATAGATAGATATGTGTGTGTGTATATATATAGAGATATGTGTGTGTGTGCGTGTATATATATATATAGATAGATATGTGTGTGTGTATATATATATATATATATATATATAGATATATGTGCGTGTATATATGTGTATATGTGTGTGTGTATATATTTATAGGTATGAGTGTGTATATATATATATATATATATATATATATATATATATATATATATATATATATATATATATATATATATATATATATATATGGCTTAAGCATTACTGATATTGCTGATATGCAATAAACAATATAAGTATTTGTGGGAGTATTTTGTATGTTAAATAATAAAACTTAATTTTTCCAAAAACTGAATGAAAATTTATTGTACTAAGCTTCGCATCCTAGTGAAATAAACTGTACTTTGAAGTCCACTGCATGTTTGCACTTCTCCCCCAAATTTGGTTTTGATAGGTCAGTGTATGGCTATTTTAGAGGTTATGACAGATGGACTGACTAACGGAAGTCGCAGAACTTTATAGATTGGGAATAAATGAATATATATATTGTTGGGAATAGATCAAAGTCATTCCTGGCAAATGCATTTTATCAAAATTTATAATTACTGTATATAGTCGCATGTTATGCGACCTTTGAAAACCTAACTTTTGAAGCTAATTTGACTACACTAAATGGATATATAGTTTGGTCAACGGTGTAGCCGGTGCCAGCAGCACATACACTAATTTTATATTTCGTGTACGATGTGACCCCCCTTAAAATTAGCTTCAAAATTAGATCTTCAAAAGTCGCATGATACTCGATTATATACGATAGTTACTTGTCATGTGTTTATTCAAACTTTTTCATTTTATCGTTCACAGGCATTTTTATAAATTTATGAATAAAAAAATTGTTTTCATAGTTAATTTCTTTATAAATAATAAAAATACCTTGTAGTTGGTTCACACAATCTTGCAAATATAAAATTGTTCTTGTAAATAAATAATATAATAAATAAATAGGTGTCTATATTTCTGACATGAGGTATTGTAATTATTTACATCGTTCGAACTGCTGCCCTCATCTTTGTTGTCATATTCACAATGTTTCGCCCGTTGTACGCTCCGGCCTTCTTTAGGATCTGTCTATATTTATGAGATGAGGTATTGTAATTATTTATACTATTTACATTGATTGGACTGTTGTCCTCATCTTTATTATCATATTCACGCTGTTTCGGCCGTTGTACATTCCGGCCTTCTTCAGGTGATTGGAATAAAAGGTTCATTTCGAAATTCCAATTACCTGAAGAAGGCCGAGGCGTAAAACAGTTGAAACTACAGTCTACAGTCACTTTCTCACGGACGTGATGTGGCTTCTGACGAGCTGCTTTCTCTGATGCCCCATCTGCATGAATTTCAGCGTGCTACTAGGTTGGCATTTCGGTCCCACCCTTTCACTGTCGAAACAGTTAAATGTAACCGCCTCTTCTACTCCAACAGCTTCTACTATCGCACTTCCCGACAGTGGAATTCTTTTCCTCTTACTTGCTTCCCTAATAGCTATAATCTTCAAATATTCAAATGTAATGTCAATCGACATCTTCTGATGCCTTGATCCTGATCCCCGTCCTTCTCTTTATCCTTTCCTCAAGCACGCCTCTTTAATCTTGACTCTTGCTCTCACTCTCTGTAATCCCTTGCGTTATAGTGGCACTCCCGCTTTGCTTGGGGTGAAATACTTAAAAAAAAAAACCCCAAAAACCCAAAGTCATTCATGAACAGAATTTGGATGAATGGCATTGTTTAATACATGTTTAGTGTTTTACTATTTTTTTTACCTTTGCTTAATGTGACCCAATAAAAAAACAGGCTTATTGCAGAATAAAAATACCTTAAATTCTTTATGATTTCCACATTTATTATCGATATTTGTAGACATTGCACAATAAAACTACCTGAATATTTGTGTAAACGAAAAAAAAAAATGTAATTTTTTTCCAGCTATCACAAAATTAAAGGAAAAAAAAAAAAAGCTTGATAATTTGTAGCCCATTAGACGTCTAGTTCCAGAAAAATGAGTGATTCGATTTTTATGGTTTATGAACCCGTTGCAGGTTACTTAAAGCCAGAAAATATTTTTAGATTTAAAAAAAATTTTGGGGGAGTTAATAATGACTTAGTGATCAAAATCTTACTAATTAACCCATAACTGGGGGTGAGAAGAGGTGGGTTCATACCTTTCCCCAAGGGTATATATGCCTAAGTGAATATAATGCAGCCAACTGGAATTGGAACTCGGCTCTCCGATTAACAATTCCGAGCCATTATCCATTACACCACTTTCATATCCGAGCTTACAGCACCTGGTATTCGCAACTGTTCACCCATCTAGGTACTGACCAGGCTCGACATTGCTTAACTTTGTTGATCATACAGAAACCACTGCCTTCATGTGATGTGGCCGTGAACCTCCCGAAGAATGAGAAAACAAAAAACATTGAAATTTTTATTATTATATTTGTTTATTATTATTATTATTATTATCATAATTATTATTATTTATTTATTACAGTCAACAAAACATTACATGACGTCACACATTATGAAATGGACAAATTCCGACAATTATTTTAAGACATTTTTTTATGTTTATACATTCTTTTTATAGTTACAAATATTTAAGTAAATGCTCTGTTTATAATAAACAGTATTAACAACATTTACCGACGTGAATGACCGAGAAATTGTGATAGAAAATCTGCCCACCCACGACAGGAATCGAACCTGTATTCTATACAGAACCGTCATATAACCTGATGTGCTTTTACCGATTTTGCCACAGAGGAGCGTTCAGTTAGCAATGTCGATTTTACTGTTTTTAAACTACAATCTTCCATGATTTTCTCTCGTACATTCATATCTGCTCGATGCGTATCCAAATGTAAACAAATGACGTCACACATTATGAAATGGACAATTTTTTTTAAGACAGGCTATATGAAGGTTCCGTATAGGATACAGGTTCGATTCCTGTCGGAGGACGCATATTTTCTATGACAATTTCTTGAACATTCAGGTAAATGTTAATACTGTTTATTATAAACAGAGCATTTACTTAAATATTTGTATCTATAAAAAAGAATGTATAAACATAAAAATGTCTTAAAATTACATGATTTACAAATTTGAGAATATGTAGGCATATCAAAAGCATGTATGTAGTTTTTTTTTCTCAAAGGAGACATTTTCTCCCATGAGATAGGGACAATTTTTTTATCCTGTTTTTTCTGCTCAAAGATCAGCTCCCAGGAATTATAGTTTATTTATACTTTTTATTGTTGTTTTTTTAATTATTTCTTTTTATCAACGAGTGAATATGTAATAATTAAATCACGGGTACCGTAATTCCCCATGTATAATACGCATTTTTTTCTAAAAAAAAAAAAGAAGCAAAATTAGGGGTGCACATTATGCACAGCTACAAAAAACCTTTTAAAAATTGCCATAAAATAAAACAAGAATTAGCATAAAACTAAATTAAAATAATATTATTCTATGTTTAAAACCATTTTTTAAATAAGAGTAGGAAACGCTGACTGTAATGAAATTGGAGTGGTACAATTTATAGGGTTTGATTTTCAAACAAGGGGTGCGTATTATGCGTGAGTAGAAGCATTTTCCCATATTTTCAGCACAATTTTAGGGGTGCGTATTATGGATGAAGGCGTATTATACATGGGGAATTACGGTAATTAGTAACTGATTATTTTTCGTTTAATATTCGTCTTTAAATGAAAATGCATAAATATGACGAATAGATGTTTAGAAATCAGCACAGTAAGACAGATTCTGAACCCCCTACATCGACACAAATAGGAGTTTAGCAAACTGAATTGTTGTTGGTTTGTGAACCTTTATTATGTTTGCTTTATAAGGGCTGGAGAGGATATTATGCAATCAGTTCACGTAAGAGAAGGCATTTTTCTTTTTCTTTCTTTCTTTTTTCTTTCTTTCTTTCTTTCTTTTTTTATTTATTCTTTTCTCTTTCCTTTTCTTCCCCTTCTTTGTGGTCAGTCAACTGGGTATTATGAGACCTTTAATAGGTGTATTGAGAGGTTTCACTTTTAAGATGGAAAGATGGTGACTTCTGAATAGAAGCCAAATTCTTAGTCTAAGTTAGTTTAAACTAAAGCAGTAGACTTTACTGTCGCTTGTCATAAAACATTGCCAGACGATATAAAATCATTTACAGCTCACTTGACTATGTGAGAATTTTAAGCCGATCAAATGTGGACATGTTTATAAGGAGTGGAGATGAGACGATCATGTGACTGGTTCATGTATTAGAAACCAATTTCCTTTTCTTTTTTTCCTTCTTTCTTCCTTTTTTCTATTACTTTTTAAAGATTAGTTATCTGAGCATAGATATCTACAACATATTTATTTCCAAAAACCACAGATAAACGCGAATAATATTGCGTCGTGGGTAAACTTGGACCTTCGTGTACGAAAAAAAAACCCCGACTGTCAAAGGGCCGGTTTTTCCCTTGATACCGCTATTATTTTAACTACCTTCACTTCTCGGCAATGTTTATTCTTTTAAAAAGCGGTGATTAGAATTGTAATAATAATAAATACTATTTATTTATTAGTTTAATAACAACTCGGAAGCGTGATAAGTTTTAAGAAAGCTGTATTGAATTTGAATGGAGATACATGGATAGACCGCTTATTTCTAGTATCTAAGTGAGGGAGAGGTCTTCTTTCAAGGGAGACAATCGTCATCAAGAGAGGTAACTCCTGTTGTTTTATAGCACAAAAAGATTGTTTATTTACACTATTTATTTATCAGACTGTTTATTGGAATGGTTGATAAAACATTGGCTAATTGCCAATTGATTCAAACTTTATAAAATGGTAAATAATAAGGATTTCCTTATAGTTGGTTCACATATTTTAATAATTTAGTAAATGTTTATAAATTTATGAATAAAAATTGTTTTCATATTTATTTCTATATAAATTGGTAAATAACAAATATTGCATTTTATTAGTTCGAATTGCATTAGTTTTTAGAATGTTGTAAATATAAAATTATTCTTTTAAATAAACAATCTAATAAATAAACTGTGTTTAATATATTTGTTGTGGGCATTTAATTAATTAATGGGAATATTTGTAAATTTACCCTGTTAGTAAAAGTGAATTTGAATTCTTGACATTAATAAATTTCCAGCCATTAGGGTGAAGTCTATCAGCATGGACACTTCATTCTTGAAGTCCAGCCCCAGGAGGGGTTTTTCTCTACAGACAGTACTTCTTTGGGAGGAGGCTAGGGTTAATCCTGGTGCCTGAGGCATCTCCAAAAAGACAAAATAACTGAGGAGGCTAAACTATTTTTGCTCATTGGTCCCATCTACATAATGATTTCCCACTTTAAATTTGGCCTTGTGCTTTTAAAGTGGGCTTATAGAAACATTCTAATTAACAAATTACTTGACATTCTATCAATTAGTGGCTTCAGGAAATGATGTCACTAATTGAATAGCTTAAGAATGAACAAAAGTTCTTTTAATACAAGAACGATTAAGTTAAACAACGTCGAGCCTGAGCAATACCTAGATGGGTGACCGCTTGGGAATACCAGGTGCTGTAAACTTGGATGTGTGGGTGATGTAATGAATAATGGCTCAGAATTGTTAATCAGGGAGCCAACTTCCAATTTCCATTGGGCTCGTTATATTCACTTATGGGCAAATACTCTTAGGAAAGATATGAATCCATCTCTTCTCCCTCCAGCTATAAGTTAACTAGTAAAACTTGTATCATTAAACCATTATTATCTCAAAAGAAATTCTTACAATTTAAAAAATATTTTCTGTTCTTTAAATAACTAGCAAAGCATTGATAAGTTGTAGAAAATGAATGAGTCAATCAATGAAATACTGATTAGCTACACAGGCATGTCTTTTAGATTCATTTACATTCTCTGGAATATAAATGTATAGAAACTACAGTGGCCACAAAGAGAGGGGCCAATTTATATAGTAATTGTAACATACAATTGATCCCCCACTTTATATCTACATTATAATTTCTTGTTTGTTGATAAGCCATAGAAAATGAATGAATCAATCAATGAAATACTGATTAGCTACACAGGCATGACTTTTAGATTCATTTACATTCTCTGGAATATAAATGTATAGAAACTACCGTGGCCACAAAGAGAGGGGCCAATTTATATAGTAATTGTAACATACAATTGATCCCCCACTTTATATCTACATTATAATTTCTTGTTTTTTGATAAGCCATAGAAAATGAATGAATCGATCACTGAAATACTGATTAGCTACACAGGCATGACTTTTAGATTTATTTACATTCTCTAAAAAATAAATAGTATAGAAACTACAGTGGCCAGTTGTATTAGTTTTTAGAATGTTCTAAATGTAAAATTATTCTTGTAAATAAACAATCTAATAAACAGTGTTTAATAATTTTATTGTAAATTCGCAAAACAACAACAAAAAAAAATGCTTGAATTCACTTTCATCACATGTTTAGGTTTTATTACAATTCTAATTATCGCTTTTTAAAACAATAAACCTCGCCGAGGAGTGAAGGTAGTTAAAATAATAGCGGTGTCAATGGAAAAACCGTTCATTTGACACTCTGGTTTTTGCTGGCATGAAGGTCCAAGATTGCCCGTTTTTGAATATAGACTTGTTTTTTCTCCTAGACTGGTTGCCAACCAAAGCTAGAGAACGAAGCTTGACTACTTTTAGCCCATAGCTAATGTGAAAAAAAAATGGATTTCCTACCGATCCATGTGTATTTGCATGAAAGTGAATGCAACAGCCTTGGATAGAATTTAAAATTAATGTGACAATGTCATTTTTTTAAACAGGAGTAACTGCTAATGTTATATCTGCATAAATACCTAGATGGGAACTGATGACATTGAGGAGATCATTGATGAAGATCGTTTACTGAATGGTTTGTAAATCATCGGCTAACTGCCAATCGATTTAAACTTTATATAAAACAATAAGAATTTCCTGAAAGTTGGTTCATATATTTTAATAATTCAGAAAATGTTTATAAATAAAAAATTGTTTTCATATTTATTTCTTGATAAATGATAAATAGTGCATTGTTTTTAATACAATGTTATTAGTTTTTAGAATGTTGTAAATATAAAATTATTCTTGTAAATAAACAATCTAATAAACAGTGTTTAATAATTTTATTGTAAATTCTCAAGAAAAACAACAACAAAAAAAAATGCTTGAATTCACTTTCATCATATGTTTAGGTTTTATTACAATTCTAATTGTCGCTTTTGCCGAGGAGTGAAGGTAGTTAAAATAATAGCGGTGTCAAGCGAAAAACCGTTCATTTGACATTCCGTTTTTTTTTGTTTTTTTTTTTTTTTTTACGGGCACAAAGGTCTAATTTTGCCGCGTCGTGTTTACAAGGTGAGGCCGGACGGTAAGAATCATATCGATTTGTTGAAGCCGATTGAAATCCCGAGCCGGTGGCGTGTTCAAAATTAGAATTTACAAACAAACATGTTTGCAAGTAGGGAGTGAGGCTTCTATATCTATTGAAACTGACGTCTGGGATGATTAGGACGAAACACATTTTCTCGACAATCTATAAACGAGAGAGAGAGAGAGAGAGAGAGAGAGAGAGAGAGAGAGAGAGAGAGAGAGAGAGGGGGGGACACTGATTGATTTGTTTTTTTTTTTACAGCTTATCAACCTTTTGCAGGTTATTTACAGCCAGAAAATTTTACTTTAGATTGTAAGAATACTTTTTTGAGATAATGATGATTTTTACTGATACAAATTCTATTAATTAACCCAGAGCTGGGGGAAGAAAAGGTGTATTCATAATTTTCCTAAGGGTCTTTGCGCGTAAGTGAAAAAAAAAAATCACCGCAGATTAATGCAGTTATAAGCGATTGGGCCTCACAAATTATCAACGATGAATTTCTCCTTTTCTGGGAACTTGATGAATATAGCCTTGTGCAAAATCAGGTGAAGTGAACAGCAATTATATATTCTGTAATTCCCGGAATAAATAAATATCGTATACTATCATTCACGCAATAAACAGACTCATTCATATCGAGTCAGACATCCTTAGATTTTCTTTAGTAAAGAAGCTACCAATTGCTAACGGGACGTAGGGTGCTGACTAACGAGACGAAGGGTGCTGACAAAAAAAAAAAAATCAGACGTTTCTTTTGTATATTTGAGCGCGTGAAGACTTTTATGGTGTAGGGTTCTGAAACCACCGCACGATTATCGATTTCGAGACACGTTCTTCTGGGAATTTCACATGCTGTAAAACAAAAAAGAAAAGAAAAGGAAAGTTACATTTATCTCAACCAGCAAAGATATTCCACAAACAATCATTAGAGGCATTTAACTAAGCTTTGCCAAGTCTGGCACAAGGCCAAACACTTCGAGTATTCGTTGAGGAAGAAACCCATAATGCAGTTATAATTATTTGCCAGACAAGTAGTGCTAAACCGGGGCTCGCGAGCCATATGCGGCTCTATAGCATTTAATGTGAGGCTCGTGGCGACAATGTTGGTTGATTCGTGTTTCTACGGTTTATCAACCCTTTGTAAGTTAGTTAAAGCCAGAAAATATTTTAAAATTGTAATCATTGTTTTTTGGATGGGGGAGATAATAATAATTTTGTGATACAAGTTTTACTAATTAACCCATAGCTGGGCGGAGAAAAGATGGATTCATGCCGTTTCCTAAGGGTATTTGCACGTAAGTGAATATAACGACCCCAACGGGGATTAGAACTCGGCTCTCCGATTAACAATTCCGAACCGTTATCCATTACACTATCCGCACATCCAAACGTACATCACCTGGTATTTCTAAGCGGTCGCCAATCTAGGTACTGATCAGGCTCGATGTTGCTTAACTTCAGTGATCGTGCGGGAACCGGTGCTTCAACGTGATGTGGTCGTAAGCGTCATGGTTGGTTGGGCACTTTTTCTCATTATAGTTAATATAATAGGTCCATAAAAAAACTTCACGCTCCCCAATTATACTATAGGCCAAAAATTTTGGGACCGACCCTTTAGATTTAACTAGCAGCATGGCCCGGCGTTGCCTGTGCTTGATTCAAAAATCGTACGACTCGCTATCACTTGACTTAAAATATTTTTGTCCTTCCTTGCCTTTAAAGGAGTGCCCTTTGCTGTGTTGATGTTGCTACATGCCTTACTTCTTGCCTATCTCACACTGCGAATTTTTTCTAAGCTCTATACTAAACATTAAATCTGTTACGAAAAAAGAAATAAACAAAATGAACACAAAACGATCAGCTTTAGAAAGGAATCGTAACTGGAAAAACCGAATGAAAAAAGAATGTTAACAACAAATAATTTTTCACACCCAACCCAGTTCTGTGGAATCAGAATCAACGTTGACTTTAAGCAAGCGAATAAGCCAATTGGAGTAAAGTCCCATGAAGTTTAAATTTTTCCCACTTGTGACGAATACAACTATCGATGTTTTTTGCATGCTAGCATGCTAGTTAACATTAGTGTCAGTCAGCTGTTGGCTCTCACACTGGCCAATAGAATCTTCCTGCCTATTCGTGGCAGCCAGCTATAGGCTCTCACTCTGGCCAGTAGAAAATGGCCGCAAACTACATGAAAACTGCCGTAGAAGCATGAAAAATCGATTATTTCCACTATCGATGGGAGTTGGGAAATGCAAAGTCGGTCTTGGCCTTTCTGCTAACTTGGAGCATGTGTATGTAAATTTTGGTGCAAATCCGTCGAAAATTGAGGCCGTGCATTCGTTACACACACACACACACACACACACACACACACACACACACACACACACACACACACACATACACACAGATCCTGCTTTTTATAGATAGATTTAATAATTTGTAAGTTTCATGCCGGCTTTGGTTTAATTAACTGCAACTAAGCTAAGATGCTGAAAAGTATTTAACCCATTGGTGCATGGTGTCCGCTTTTTTAGAAAGAATAAAAAAATGTACATATATATCCAGAAAAGTGTTACCATCATGGTTGTATTATCAAATCCCGTGTGAAAAGGCGGGATTTTGCTACATGTACGAACTGGGACCCTAACAGGTGCTACCAACCCAGGTTAGGGTGGATCTGGGAACAACAGCAAGAGGTAGTTCCACGCTCCTCAAGACCTCCCGATCAGAGGCCTTGCTGCCGGATGTAGTTTATCGTCATACCAAGGACTATTCATTTAATCATATACTGCCTTGTCCGGCCACCGGTTAAGGAACGTTCAGCCTGGTTGGAACTCAGATGGGTACCCACAGGTCGAATCAAGCCGGTGACATACAATATCGCTACTCACACTAACAGAAGACCCTCGTTATGCGCATGGTTCTTCCGGACTGACGAGTCGCAACACCTACCTGGGGCTGTGTGAGTGATGACTAAGACTATTTGTGTTATGACCACAACGTTTCGACTGGTGAATTCTTGGGACTTCTTCAGATGAATGTTCTGAAAGACTACTTACCTCTTTTTTTTTTTGACCCGAGAACAGACGTCAGGTGAAATCACGGCTCAATGCGTAGTGGGGGCATCGGTATCGTCCGGTACCGCCATAATGTATATTTTCTCTTGGAAGATGTCGTACGGCCTATAACAAGAAGACAATGATATAATTTTATTTAATCAAAATAAAAGACTATCAAAAGAAACATAAGCATTACTACATTTTACCATTATTTCAATTTTTTTACAGTAAGGTTTACTCACTCTGCAAAAGGCCCGGGGGCCACTCGAGGTAGAGGATTACGTTAAAGGATAATTTATAAGGATAGGAAGGGAAGATAACGGTTAACTCTAGACCTGAACTGGTTAAGACAGTAGTGATCGGGGAAACACCCCCTTGGGGGTCCGTTCCACAGAGCAATGGTTCAAGGGAAGAAGCTGTTCGAGTGGAACTTACTTCTCGCCGATGAAATACGAAGGGAATGTGGGTGGTTTACTACTATGTAAGTGGCGTGGCGGGTCCTAGCCGTTAAGGTTAGACCTGGCGGAACCAAAGTATGTAGTTCGTCTGAGCACTTTTCATGAAAGTAGCGATAGAGCAGTGAGAGATTCACCACATTCTGCCTCTGTGTGTGTGTGTGTGTGTGTGTGTGTGAGAGAGAGAGAGAGAGAGAGAGAGAGAGAGAGATATTACAGGGTGAAAAATAGTATCTTAGGTTAGTTTGGCACAAGGCCACAAATAAAGGGCGCTCAGCAGTAGTGACAATCAAATTAAGATTAATAGTAGTGCTCTAATATTTGCTAAGTGTATGGCACTCAGTGAGGATCGAACTTAATGGTAAACCTGATTATCTCATTAGCAATTAACTTACGCCGATGTGTCCTATTATTTGCTAAGCGTATGGCACCGGCTCACAGTCAAATCCCGATGGAAACTGAAGTTAAGCAACGTCGAGCTCGTTCAGTACTTTAATGGTAGACCGCTTGGTCACGCTTGGTACTGTAAGCGACCTCCTAAAACCCGAAATAAGTAAAAGAATAATTCAATCAGTATGATATCCAGTGAGGATCGAACTCTCTATTCGATATTAATAGCCAAACAGACTAGCTCGTTAACCATTACTCTACCCTGAGATGTTACTTCTAATGCATTTTAACAATTATTTGGGGACAGAGGTAGTTTTCAATGTCTTTTTTTATTTATCGACACATATAGGCTTATATAACAACAATTCTTTGTTTTTTTAACAGTTGCCATTTTGAACGACAAAGGTACACTTTAGAAGACTGTCCTTTTTGTGTTCTTCAATTCATAGATAAAACAACCCTCAGGCTGTATTAAGAAAGAGAGAGTGAGAGAGCTAGAGAGAGCTAGAGAGAGAGAGAGAGAGAGAGAGAGAGAGAGAGAGAGAGAGAGAGAGAGAGAGAGAGAGAGGGAGAGGGAGAGGGGGGAGGGAGAAATGGAGATGGAGGGGGAGAGAGAGGGAGATGGAGAGAGAGGGAGATGGAGAGAGAGGGGGAGAGAGAGAGGGAGAGATGGAGAGAGAGATGGAGAGAGAGAGGGGGAGAGGGGGAGAGAGAGGGAGAGATGGAGATAGAGGGGGAGAGAGAGGGGGAGAGAGATGGAGAGAGAGGGAGAGATGGAGATAGAGGGGGAGATAGAGGGGGAGATAGAGGGGGAGAGAGAGGGGAGAGATAGGGAGAGAGAGAGGGAGAGATGGAGAGAGAGGGGGAGAGAGAGCTAGAGAGAGGGAGACGGAGAGAGAGGGGTAGAGAGAGAGAGGTAGAGACGGAGAGAGAGAGAGGGAGAGAGATGGAGAGAGAGAGGGGAGAGAGAGAGCTAGAGAGAGAGAGAGAGGGAGATGGAGAGAGAGGGGGAGAGAGGGAGAGAGAGAGCGTGGGAGGACAAAGAAGCAAATAGTAAGAGAAAGAAATATAGAATGGAAAGGGAAATGGAAGAGAAAATGTTAATGTAGAAAGAAAGAAAGAAAGAAAGAAAGAAAGAAAGAAAGAAAGAAAGTGCGAGTAAGACAGAAGAAGAGCAAAGACAGAGAGAGCTGGAGAGATAGAGAGAGAAAGGTTGAGAGAGAAGGGTTGAGAGAAAGAGTGGAGGAGAAAGAAGCAAACATTAAGAGAAAGAAATATAGAATGAAAAGGGAAAACGAAAAGAAAATGTGTATGTTTATGTAGAAAGAAAGAAAGATAGAAAGGGAATATCAGTAAGGCAGAAGAAGAGCAAAGAGCAAAGAGAGAGAGAGAGAAAATAACGGAGAGAGAGGGAGAAATATAGAACGAGAAAGAGTGCAAGAAATAGAAGATGCAAATGAAAGGAGAACAGAAAAGAACGAGTGTGTCTGAAATAAGATAGCGTCGAGCCAGAGAAAGAAGGCAAAGCTGTTAGTGGGAGGGGGAAAATTTAGAATTAGAAAGACAGAAAGAAAGAGAACAGTGAGAAAAACAGTGTAATGAAGAAAGAACGAAAGAAAAGAAGAGAAAAAGAAAAATAGAGAAGTAAAATAGAAAAATAGATACTGAACAGTTAAAATGAAAGTAAGGGGAATGAGAGAGAGAGAGAGAGAGAGAGAGAGAGAGAGAGAGAGAGAGAGAGAGAGAGAGAGAGAGAGAGAGAGAGAGAGAGAGTAAGAAAGAGAAAGAAAGAGTAAGAAAGAGAAAGAGAGATGAATTTGTAACAATTTTTATGGTTTGTAACGATGTTTTCTTTTCTTTCATTCTTCTCTTTTTTTCTTTATCATACTGTTTTTCTCGCTGTTCTCTTTTTTCTTTTCTAATTCTTTCTTTTTTCCTTCTTTTCCAATTCTTTCTTTCTTTCTTCTTTCATTTTTTCTTTTTCAATTCTTTCTTTCTTTTCCAATTCTTTCTTTCTAAATACATTCAATTCTTTTGCGTGAAATGGCCAGAAATATACCAAATAAATATTGGCTGGACTCACCTGTGGCCAAAGAAACAACGGAGCCAAGAATAAGAACCAAAAAAACAGCAAAGAAGGCATACCATAGATATGATATCACATAAAACCCGTTTAGGCCGGTTCTGCGGAAAAACAACAACAGGGAAAGAGAAAGTAAAACCAGCATTAGAAATGCATATGTCGATACATGTAGATACAGCGCTGTTAACAGTTGCATAAAAAATGAGCGTATAGCGTAGTACTTCTCGGCACGAAAAGTGTCGAAAAAAACAAAAAACGTTAATCCGGGGACAGCAAAGTTCTTACGATGTTGGTGTATAGAATTTATTCAAACGATTACTTACTAATTAATAGTATTGTTATGTTTTGCATAACTATCTGCGTAGTAGTAGCCGTAGTACAGTTCTCCGTATCCTGAATCAGTCAGTTGTGTGCCATGCGTGATACACGGTTAGGCGATCTTTATAACGAGGCATTTTTTCCCGCAGTAGGTTGCCATTTCTTTCTGGGGTAGAGCAGTTGCCATCCAAGGCTATAGAACCTAGTCTGTCCTGCTATTTATTTACCCATAGCTGGGGGGGGGGGAGAAGAAAAGGATTCATACCGTTCCCAAGGGTATTAGCACGTAAGTAAATGTAATGGATTCGACTGGAAAGTCAGTCAATCAGTTATGTGCCATGTGTGATACACGCCTAGGCGATCATGTATCTTTCGATACATGACTGACGAGGCAGATTTTTTCCTGCAGTAGGTTGCCATTTCTTTCTGCAGTAGACCAGTTGCCATCCAAGGCTATAGAATCCGGCCTGTCCAGCTATTTACCCATAGTTGGGGGGAGGAAAAAGAGGATTCATACCTTTCCCAAGGGTATTAGCACGTAAGTGAATGTAATGGATTCGATTGGAAATCGAACTCGGCTCTCCGATTCCTCAATCCGAGCCGCTATCCGTGCCTGAATAGCAACCGGGTTTGCTATGTATAGCCCCCTATGTTCGCCAGTTGTTCTCTATTTATACTTGTCTATCTAGTTTGCATACGATACTACGATGATTTTATCAGATATTGTATCAAAAAATACCAATTTAAAAATCAAAGCATATAACAATTATCAATGTGTATTTTTATAATTCCTATCACATCTGGGTGTCTAATAAGGCAGGCTGGAATTGAAAAAGCAATGATAATAAGCATTTATTTACAAGATTTCAAGTAGTAGTTAAAGCACATAAGAGAAATTACTGTATACGACAAACAAAAAAGATATGTAATGAAAAAAATGTCTACCATATCATGACCATATTACGAAGTCATGATAAAAAATAAGCTGTCATTTTTGGCGGCACGGGTACACTAGAAAAAGAAAAATTTAGAAAATCATTGTTAAAACTTATTTGTTTTGAAGCGAATGGTGTAAGGAAAATGTGTCATGTTTTTTAAGGTAACTGTCAAAATAGAAAAGAGCAGAGGAAAAATATGGGAGAAAATACGAAATAAATAAATAATAAATGGGAAAGAAATAAGTAATAAATAATAATAACAAAAAAAGTGAAAATAAAAAGGACGAAAGAAAAAAATGCGGAAAAGAAACTGGGGAATAATATAGCGGAAAGATAAAGAAACAAAGAAAGAATAAATGCAAAAAGATAGAAAAAGAAAGGAAGAAAGAAAGAAAGGACAAAAAGTGAAAAAAGAAAGAAAGAAAGTATAAATGCAAAAAAGGTGGAAAAAGAAAGAAAAGGAAAAAAAGAAAGATTAAATTAAAAAAGCTGGAAAAAGTAAGAAATAATAAATGTAAGAAAGGTGAAAAAGAAAGAATAAATGCAAATTGAGTTGGAAATAAGAAAGAAACAACGAAAGAATAATGCAAAAAAGGAGGAAACGGAAAGAAAGAATAAAGGCAAAGGAGTTGAAAAATGTGAGGAAAGAATAAATGCGAAGTAGGGGAAAAGGAGAGAGGAAAGAAAGAAAGAATAATTCAAAGGAGGTGAAAAGGAGAGAGGAAAGAAAGAAAGAATAAATGCAAAAGCGGTGAAAATATGACAGGAAAGAAAGAAAGAATAAATGCAAAGGAGATGAAAATACAATAGGAAAGAATGAAAGAATGACTGGAAAGGAGGCGAAAAGGAGAAAGGAAAGAAAGAAGAATAAATGCAAAATTGGTGAAAATAAGAGAGGAAAGAAAGAATAAATGCAAAGAACGTGAAAATGAGAGTGGAAAGAAAGAAAAAATGAATGCAAAAGGAGTGGAAATAAGAGAGGAAAGAAAGAAAGAACAAATGCAAAAAGATAAAATAAGAGAGGAAAGAAAGAAAGAACAAATGCAAAAAGATAAAATAAGAGAGGAAAGAAAGAAAGAATAATTCAAAGGAGGCGAAAAGGAGAGAGGAAGAAAGAAAGGATAAACGCAAAGGAGGTGAAAATACAAGAGGAAAGAAAGAAAGAATAAATGTAAAAGAAGTGGAAATAAGATAGAAAAGAAAGAATAAATGCAAAGCAGGTGAAAATAAGAGAGGAAAGAAAGAATAAATGCAAAGCAGGTAAAAATAAGAGAAGAAAGAAAGACAGAATGAATGCAAAGCAGGTAAAAATAAGAGAGGAAAGAAAGAAAGAATAAATGCAAAAGAGGTAAAAAAAAGAGAGGAATGAAATAAAGAATAAATGGAAAGGACGTGAAAATAAGAGAGGAAATAAAGAAAGAATAATTCAAAGGAGGTGAAAAGAAGAAAGGAAAGAAAGAAAGAATAAATGCAAAAGAGGTAAAAAAAAGAGAGGAATGAAATAAAGAATAAATGGAAAGGACGTGAAAATAAGAGAGGAAATAAAGAAAGAATAATTCAAAGGAGGTGAAAAGAAGAAAGGAAAGAAAGAAAGAATAAAGGCAAAGGAGGTGAAAATAAGAGAGGAAGAAGGACAAGATAATTTAAAGGATGTGAAAAGAAGAGAGGAAAGAAAGAAAGAATAAATGCAAAAGAAGTGGAAATAAGAGAGAAAAGAAAGAATGAATGCAAAGGAGGTGAAAATAAGAGAGGAAAGAAAGAAAGAATAATTCAAAGTAGGTGAAAAGGAGAGAGTAAAGAAAGAAAGAATAAATGCAAAAGAGGTGAAAATAAGAGAGGAAAGAAAGACAGGATAATTCAAAGGATGTGAAAAGAAGAGAGGAAAGAAAGAAAGAATAAATGCAAAAGAGATGAAAATATCAGAGGAAAGAAAGAAAGAATAATTCATAACAGTTGAAAAGGAGAGAGGAAAGAAAGAAAGAATAAATACAAAGCAGGTAAAAATAAGAAAAGAAAGAAAGAATAAATGCAAAAGAGATGAAAAGAAGAGAAGAAAGAAAGAATAAATACAAAGCAGGTAAAAATAAGAGAAGAAAGAAAGAATAAATGCAAAGGAGCTGAAAATACGTGAGGAAAGAAAGATAGAATAAATGCAAAGGAGGTGAACATAAGAGAGGAAAGAAAGAGAGAATAAATTCAACGGAGGTGAAAATAAGAGTGGAAAGAAAGAAAGAATAATTCAAAGGGGGTGAAAAGGAGAGAGGAAAGAAAGAAAGAATAAATGCAAAGGAGGTGAAAATAAGAGAAGAAAGAAAGACAGAATGAATGCAAAGGAGGTGAAAATATGTGAGGAAAGAAAGAAAGAATAAATGCAAAAGAGGTAAAAAAACAGAGGAATGAAATAAAGAATAAATGGAAAGGACGTGAAAATAAGAGAGGAAATAAAGAAAGAATAATTCAAAGGAGGTGAAAAGAAGAAAGGAAAGAAAGAAAGAATAAATGCAAAAGAGGTGGAAATAAGAGAGAAAGAAAGAAAGAATGAATGCAAAGGAGGTGAAAATAAGAGAAGAAAGAAAGAATAAATGCAAAGGAGGTGAAAATAAGAGAGGAAAGAAAGAAAGAATAAATGCAAAGGAGGTGAAAATAAGAGAGGAAAGAAAGAAAGAATAAATGCAAAGGAGGTGAAAATAAGAGAGGAAAGAAAGAATAAATGCAATGACCTGAAAATACGTGAAAAAGAAAGAAAGAATAAATGCAAAAGAAGTAAAAAAAAGAGAAGAATGAAAGAAAGAAGAAATGTAAAGGAGGTGAAAATATGAGTGGAAAGAAAGAAAGAATGAATGCGAAGGAGGTGAAAATATGAGTGGAAAGAAAGAAAGAATAAATGCAAAAGCGGTGAAAATACAAGAGGAAAGAAAGAATAATTCAAAGTAGGTGAAAAGGAGCGAGTAAAGAAAGAAAGAAAGAATACATGCAAAAGAAGTGGAAATAAGAGAGGAAAGAAAGAAAGAATTAATGCAAAGGAAGCGAAAATAAGAGAGGAAAGAAAGAATAAATGCAAAGGAGGTGAAAATACGTGGGGAAAGAAATTCGCAGCAATGTCCTGAAAGTCAAAATCTGAGCACATGCAAAGGAAACAAAATTTAAATAATGAGAAAACAGCGGACGGGGTAGCCGAGGAGTTATGGCGAAGGGCAACTAACCTAGTGGGGTCTCCCCGTGTGAGTTCGAATCACATCGAAGTGCCGTTTTACAGAAATTGATATAGGTCGATCGGTTGTATTTGACAATGTCATGAAATATGCATATCTGAATTTTAGCAATCGTAATTTTTTGAAGAATTATTCTATTTTAAATAAATTGGAACATTTCGGGACATCTGCAAACATGCATGTAGATTTATATATTTCTTTTTATATACCTTTGCTTTGTCCTAATACTCAGAAATAGAGTAGTGTCCTTTCCCTTTCATTATCATTACGGTTTGAAAGAATTTCACTCAATTTCATATGAATTTGCTAAATGTCATAATGTGAGTACGTGCCAAATAGAAAAATGCTTCAAAAGACGGAGAAAAGTTGACGAGGTGGCCGAGTGGTTAAGGCGATGGGCTGTTAATCCATTGTTCGAAACACATCCTCGACAATTTGCAGTAATTGATATTTGTTGTTCGCCTGCTTTTGACATTAGTAAAAAATATATTTCTGGTAATTAGAAATTTCAGTTTTTTAATTAAATTATTCTATTTTAAATTAATCGAAAACTTTCAGGACATATGCGGACATGCCTACAATTTTATCGTCTGTTTTTATATACCTTTACTTTGTCCTAATACTCAAAAATAGTGTAGAGTCCTTTACCTTTCAGTATCATTACGGTTTGAAAGAATTTCACTGAGTTTCATATGAATTTCCTAAATGTCATAATGTGAGTACATGCCAAATAAAAAAATGCTTCAAATTGCGTTTAAAAGTTGACGAGGTGGCCGAGTGGTTAAGGCGATGGACTGCTAATCCATTGGGGTCTCCCCGCTTGAGTTCGAATCTCATCCTCGTCGATATGTCGTTTTGCAATAATTGATATTTTCTTTCGCCTGCTTTTGCCAATGGTAAAACAAAATTTCTGTTAATTAGAAATGTCCGTTTTTTTGTTGAATTATACTATTTTAAATGAATTGAAACATTTCAGAACATATGCGGACATGCCTACAATTTTATCGTCTTTTTTATATACCTTTGCTTTGTCCTAATTCTCAGAAATAGAGTAGAGCCCTTTACCTTTCGGTATCATTACGGTTTGAAAGAATTTCATTGAGATTCATATGAATTTCCTAAATGTCATAATGTGAGTACATGGCAAATAAAAAAATGCTTCAAATCACGTTGAAAAGTTGACGAGGTGGCAGAGGGGTTAAGGCTATGGACTGCTAATCCTTTGGGGTCTCCCTGCGTGAGTTCGAATCTGAACCTCGTCGGTGTGTCGTTTTGCAGTAATTGATATTTGTTTCTCGCCTGCTTTTGATATTGGTAAAAACTATATTTCTGTCAATTACAAATTAACAGTTTTTTTGTTGAATTATTCTATTTTAAATGAATTGAAACATTTCAGAAGATATGCGGACATGCCTAAAATTTTATCGTCTTTTTTATATACCTTTGATTTGTCCTAATTCTCAGAAATAGAGAAGAGACCTTTACCTTTCTGTATCATTACGGTTTGAAAGAATTTCACTGAGTTTCATATGAATTTCCTAAATATCATAATGTGAGTACGTGCCAAATGAAAAAATGCTTCAAATCTCGTTAAAATGTGGACGAGGTGGCCGAGTGGTTAAGGCGATGGATTGCTAATCCATTGGGGTCTCCCCGCGTGAGTTCGAATCTCATCCTCGTCGACATATCGTTTTGCAGTAATTGATATTTGTTTCTCGCCTGCTTTTGATATTGGTAAAAACTATATTTCTGTCAATTACAAATTAACAGTTTTTTTGTTGAATTATTCTATTTTAAATGAATTGAAACATTTCAGAAGATATGCGGACATGCCTAAAATTTTATCGTCTTTTTTATATACCTTTGATTTGTCCTAATTCTCAGAAATAGAGAAGAGACCTTTACCTTTCTGTATCATTACGGTTTGAAAGAATTTCACTGAGTTTCATATGAATTTCCTAAATATCATAATGTGAGTACGTGCCAAATGAAAAAATGCTTCAAATCTCGTTAAAATGTGGACGAGGTGGCCGAGTGGTTAAGGCGATGGATTGCTAATCCATTGGGGTCTCCCCGCGTGAGTTCGAATCTCATCCTCGTCGACATATCGTTTTGCAGTAATTGATATTTGTTTCTCGCCTGCTTTTGATATTGGTAAAAACTATATTTCTGTCAATTACAAATTAACAGTTTTTTTGTTGAATTATTCTATTTTAAATGAATTGAAACATTTCAGAAGATATGCGGACATGCCAACAATTTTATCGTCTTTTTTATATACCTTTGCTTTGTCCTAATTCTCAGAAATAGAGTAGAGCCCTTTACATTTCGGTATCATTACGGTTTGAAAGAATTTCATTGAGATTCATATGAATTTCCTAAATGTCATAATGTGAGTACATGCCAAATACAAAAATGCTTCAAATCACGTTGATAAGTTGACGAGGTGGCCGAGTGGTTAAAGCGATGGACTGCTAATCCATTGGGGTCTTCACGCGTGAGTCCGAATCTCGTCGATATGTCGTTTTGCAGTAATTGATATTTCCTTTCGCCTGCTTTAGACAATGGTAAAACTACATTTCTGTTAATTAGAAATGTCCGTTTTTTTGTTGAATTATTCTATTTTAAATGAATTGAAAGATTTCAGAACATATGCGGACATGCCTACAATTGTATCGTCTTTTTTATATACCTTTGCTTTGTATTAATTCTCAGAAATAGAGTAGAGTCCTTTACCTTTCAGTATCATTACGGTTTGAAAGAATTTCACTGAGTTTCATATGAATTTCCTAAATGTCATAATATGAGTACGTGCCAAATAAAAAAAAGCTTCAAATCTCGTTAAAAAGTGGACGAGGTGGCCGAGTGGTTAAGGCGATGGACGGCTAATCCATTGGGGTCTCCCCGCGTGAGTTCGAATCTCAACCTCGTCAGTGTGCCGTTTTGCAGTAATTGATATTTGTTTCTCGCCTGCTTTTGATATTGGTAAAAACTATATTTCTGTCAATTACAAATTAACAGTTTTTTTGTTGAATTATTCTGTTTGAAATGAATTGAAACATTTCAGAACATATGCGGACATGCCTACAATTTTATCATCTTTTTTATAAGGCTTTGCTTTGTCATAATTCTCAGAAATAGAGTACAGTCATTTACATTTCAGTATCATTACGGTTTGAAAGAATTTCACTGAGTTTCATATGAATTTCCTAAATGTCATAATGTGAGTACATGCCAAATAAAAAAATGTTTCAAATCAGGTTGAAATGTTGACGAGGTGGCCGAGTGTTTAAAGCGAGGGACTGCTAATCCATTGGGGTCTTCCCGCGTGAGTTCGAATCTCGTCGATATGTCGTTTTGCAGTAATTGATATTTTCTTTCGCCTGCTTTAGACAATGGTAAAACTACATTTCTGTTAATTAGAAATGTCCGTTTTTTTGTTGAATTATTCTATTTTAAATGAATTGAAACATTTCAGAAGATATGCGGACATGCCTACAATTTTATCGTCTTTTTTATATACCTTTGCTTTGTCCTAATATCCAGAAATAGAGTACAGTACTTTACATTTCAGTATCATTACGGTTTGAAAGAATTTCACTGAGTCTCATATGAATTTCCTAAATGTCATAATGTGAGTACATGGCAAATAAAAAATGCTTCAAATCACGTTGAAAAGTTGACGAGGTGGCCGAGTGGTTAAGGCGATGGACTGCTAATCCATTGGGGTCTCCCCGCGTGAGTTCGAATCTCATCCTCGTCGATGTGTCGTTTTGCAGTAATTGATATTTTCTTTCGCCTGGTTTTGACAATGGTAAAACTACATTTCGGTTAATAAGAAATGTCCGTTTTTTTGTTGAATTATTCTATTTTAAATGAATTGAAACATTTCAGAACATATGCGGACATGCCTACAATATTATCGTCTTTTTTATATACCTTTGCTTTGTCCTAATTCTCAGAAATAGAGTAGAGCCCTTTACCTTTCGGTATCATTACGGTTTGAAAGAATTTCATTGAGATTCATATGAATTTCCTAAATGTCATAATGTGAGTACATGGCAAATAAAAAAATGCTTCAAATCACGTTTAAAAGTTGACGAGATGGCAGAGTGGTTAAGGCTATGGACTGCTAATTTTTTGGGGTCTCCCCGCGTGAGTTCGAATCTCAACCTCGTCGGTGTGTCGTTTTGCAGTAATTGATATTTGTTTCTCGCCTGCTTTTGATATTGGTAAAAACTATATTTCTGTCAATTACAAATTAATAGTTTTTTTGTTGAATTATTCTATTTTAAATGAATTGAAACATTTCAGAACATATGCGGACATGCCTACAATTTTATCGTCTTTTTTATATACCTTTGCTTTGTCATAATTCTCAGAAATAGAGTACAGTCCTTTACATTTCAGTATCATTACGGTTTGAAAGAATTTCACTGAGTTTCATATGAATTTCCTAAATGTCATAATGTGAGTACATGCCAAATAAAAAATTGCTTCAAATCAAGTTTAAAACTTGACGAGGTGGCCGAGTGGTTAAGGCGATGTACTGCTAATCCATTGGGGTCTCCACGCGTGTGTTCGAATCTCATCCTCGTCGATATGTCGTTTTGCAATAATTGATATTTTCTTTCGCCTGCATTTGCCAATGGTAAAACTACATTTCTGTCAATTAGAAATGTCCGTTTTTTTGTTGAATTATTCTATTTTAAATGAATTGAAAGATTTCAGAACATAATCGGACATGCCTACAATTTTATCGTCTTTTTTATATACCTTTGCTTTGTCCTAATTCTCAGAAATAGAGTAGAGACCTTTACCTTTCAGTATCATTACGGTTTGAAAGAATTTCACTGAGTTTCATATGAATTTCCTAAATGTCATAATGTGAGTACCTGCCAAATAAAAAAATGCTTCAAATCTCGTTGAAAAGTGGACGAGGTGGCCGAGTGGTTAAGGCGATGTACTGCTAATCCATTGGGGTCTCCCCGCGTGAGTTCGAATCTCATCCTCGTCGACATATCGTTTTGCAGTAATTGATATTTGTTTCTCGCCTGCTTTTGATATTGGTAAAAACTATATTTCTGTCAATTACAAATTAACAGTTTTTTTGTTGAATTATTCTATTTTAAATGAATTGAAACATTTCAGAACATATGCGGACATGCCTACAATTTTATCGTCTTTTTTATATACCTTTGCTTTGTCCTAATTCTCAGAAATAGAGTAGAGTCCTTTACCTTTCGGTATCATTACGGTTTGAAAGAATTTCACTGAGTTTCATATGAATTTCCTAAATGTCATAATGTGAGTACATGCCAAATAAAAAAATGCTTCAAATCACGTTTAACAGTTGAGGAGGTGGCCGAGTGGTTAAGGCGATGGACTGCTAATCCATTGGGGTCTCCGCGCGTGAGTTCGAATCTCATCCTCCTCGATATGTCGTTTTGCAATAATTGATATTTTCTTTCGCCTGCTTTTGCCAATGGTAAAACTACATTTCTGTTAATTAGAAATGTCCGTTTTTTTTGTTGAATTATTCTTTTTTAAATGAATTGAAACATTTCAGAACATATGCGGACATGCCTACAATTTTATCGTCTTTTTTATATACCTTTGCTTTGTCCTAATTCTCAGAAATAGAGTACAGTCCTTTACATTTCAGTATCATTACTGTTTGAAAGAATTTCACAGTTTCATATGAATTTCCTAAATGTCATAATGTGAGTACGTGCCAAATAAAAAAATGCTTCAAAACGCGTTAAAAAGTTGACGAGGTGGCCGAGTGGTTAAGGCGATGGACTGCGAATCCATTGAGGTCTCCCCGCGTGTATTCGAATCTCATCCTCGTCGACATGTCGTTTTGCAGTAATTGATATTTGTTTCTCGCCTGCTTTTGATATTGGTAAAAACTATATTTCTGTCAATTACAAATTAACAGTTTTTTTGTTGAATTATTCTATTTTAAATGAATTGAAACATTTCAGAACATATGCGGACATGCCTACAATTTTATCGTCTGTTTTTTATAGCTTTGCTTTGTCCTAATTGTCAGAAATAGATTAGAGCCCTTTACCTTTCAGTATCATTACGGATTGAAAGAATTTCACTGAGTTTCATATGAATTTCCTAAATGTCATAATGTGAGTACGTGCCAAATAAAAAAATGCTCCAAATCACGTTAAAAAGTTGACGAGGTGGCCGAGTGGTTAAGGCGATGGACTGCTAATCCATTGGGGTCTCCCCGCGTGAGTTCGAATTTCATCCTCGTCGACGTGTCGTTTTGCAGTAATTGATATTTGTTTCTCGCCTGCTTTTGATATTGGTAAAAACTATATTTCTGTCAATTACAAATTAACAGTTTTTTTGTTGAATTATTCTATTTTAAATGAATTGAAACATTTCAGAACATATGCGGACATGCCTACAATTTTATCGTCTTTTTTATATACCTTTGCTTTGTCCTAATTCTAAGAAATAGAGTAGAGCCCTTTACCTTTCGGTATCATTACGGTTTGAAAGAATTTCACTGAGTTTCATATGAATTTCCTAAATGTCATAATATGAGTACATGCCAAATAAAAAAATGCTTCAAATTATGTTTAAAAGTTGACGAGGTGGCCGAGTGGTTAAGGGGATGGACTGCTAATCCATTGGGGTCTCCCCGCGTGAGTTCGAATTTCGTCCTCGTCGACAAGTCGTTTTGCAGTAATTGATATTTGTTTCTCGCCTGCTTTTGCCAATGGTAAAACTACATTTCTGTTAATTAGAAATGTCCGTTTTTTTGTTGAATTATTCTATTTTAAATGAATTGAAAGATTTCAGAACATATGCGGACATGCCTACAATTGTATCGTCTTTTTTATATACCTTTGCTTTGTCCTAATTCTCAGAAATAGAGTACAGTACTTTACATTTCAGTATCATTACGGTTTGAAAGAATTTCACTGAGTTTCATATGAATTTCCTAAATGTCATAATGTGAGTACATGCCAAATAAAAAAATGTTTCAAATCAGGCTGAATTGTTGACGAGGTGGCCGAGTGTTTAAAGCGATGGACTGCTAATCCATTGGGGTCTCCCCGCGTGAGTTCGAATCTCGTCGATATGTCGTTTTGCAGTAATTGATATTTTCTTTCGCCTGCTTTAGACAATGGTAAAACTACATTTCTGTTAATTAGAAATGTCCGTTTTTTTGTTGAATTATTCTATTTTAAATGAATTGAAACATTTCAGAACATATGCGGACATGCCTACAATTTTATCGTCTTTTTTATATACCTTTGCTTTGTCCTAATATCCAGAAATAGAGTACAGTACTTTACATTCCAGTATCATTACGGTTTGAAAGAATTTCACTGAGTTTCATATGAATTTCCTAAATGTCATAATGTAAGTACATGACAAATAAAAAATTCTTCAAATCACGTTGAAAAGTTGACGAGGTGGCCGAGTGGTTAAGGCGATGGACTGCTAATCCATTGGGGTCTCCCCGCGTGAGTTCGAATCTTATCCTCGTCGATGGGTCGTTTTGCAGTAATTGATATTTTCTTTCGCCTGCTTTAGACAATGGTAAAACTACATTTCGGTTAATAAGAAATGTCCGTTTTTTTGTTGAATTATTCTATTTTAAATGAATTGAAACATTTCAGAACATATGCGGACATGCCTACAATTTTATCGTCTTTTTTATATACCTATGCTTTGTCCTAATTCTCAGAAATAGAGTAGAGTCCTTTACCTTTCAGTATCATTACGGTTTGAAAGAATTTCACTGAGTTCCATATGAATTTCCTAAATGTCATAATGTGAGTACGTGCCAAATAAAAAAATGGTTCAAATTATGTTAAAAAGTAGACGAGGTGGCCGCGTGGTTAAGGCGATGGACGGCTAATCCATTGGGGTCTCCCCGCGTGAGTTCGAATCTCATCCTCGTCGACATTTCGTTTTGCAGTAATTGATATTTGTTTCTCGCCTGCTTTTGATATTGGTAAAAACTATATTTCTGTCAATTACAAATTAATAGTTTTTTTGTTGAATTATTCTATTTTAAATGAATTGAAACATTTCAGAACATATGCGGACATGCCTACAATTTTATCGTCTTTTTTATATAGCTTTGCTTTGTCATAATTCTCAGAAATAGAGTACAGTCCTTTACATTTCAGTATCATTACGGTTTGAAAGAATTTCACTGAGTTTCATATGAATTTCCTAAATGTCATAATGTGAGTACATGCCAAATAAAAAAATGCTTCAAATTACGTTTAAAACTTGACGAGGTGGCCGAGTGGTTAAGGCGATGGACTGCTAATCCATTGGGGTCTCCCCGCGTGAGTTCTAATTTCATCCTCGTCGGCAAGTCGTTTTGCAGTAATTGATATTTTTTTCTCGGCTGCTTTTGATATTGGTAAAAACTATATTTCTCTCAATTACAAATTAACAGTTTTTTTGTTGAATTATTCTATTTTAAATGAATTGAAACATTTCAGAACATATGCGGACATGCCTACAATTTTATCGTCTTTTTTATATACCTTTGCTTTGTCCTAATTCTCAGGAATAGAGTAGAGCCCTTTACCTTTCGGTATCATTACGGTTTGAAAGAATTTCACTGAGTTTCATATGAATTTCCTAAATGTCATAATGTGAGTACATGCCAAATAAAAAAATGCTTCAAATCACGTTTAAAAGTTGACGAGGTGGCCGAGTGGTTAAGGCGATGGACTGCTGATCCATTGGGTCTCCCCGCGTGAGTTCGAATCTCATCCTCGTCGATATGTCGTTTTGCAATAATTGATATTTTCTTTCGCCTGCTTTTGCCAATGGTAAAACTACATTTCTGTTAATTAGAAATGTCCGTTTTTTTTGTTGAATTATTCTTTTTTAAATGAATTGAAACATTTCAGAACATATGCGGAGATGCCTACAATTTTATCGTCTTTTTTATATAGCTTTGCTTTGTCCTAATTCTCAGAAATAGAGTAGAGTCCTTTACCTTTCGGTATCATTACGGTTTGAAAGAATTTCACTGAGTTTCATATGAATTTCCTAAATGTCATAATGTGAGTACATGCCAAATAAAAAAATGGTTCAAATTATGTTTAAATGTTGACGAGGTGGCCGAGTGGTTAAGGCGATGTACTGCTAATCCATTGGGGTCTCCCCGCGTGAGTTCGAATTTCGTCCTCGTCGACAAGTCGCTTTGCAGTAATTGATATTTGTTTCTCGCCTGCTTTTGATATTGGTAAAAACTATATTTCTCTCAATTACAAATTAACAGTTTTTTTGTTGAATTATTCTATTTTAAATGAATTGAAACATTTCAGAACATATGCGGACATGACTACAATTTTATCGTCTTTTTTATATACCTTTGCTTTGTCCTAATTCTCAGAAATACAGTAGAGTCCTTTACCTTTCAGTATCATTACGGTTTGAAAGAATTTCACTGAGTTTCATATGAATTTCCTAAATGTCATTATGTGAGTACGTGCCAAGAAAAAAATGCTTCAAATCTCGTAAAAAAGTGGACGATGTGGCCGAGTGGTTAAGGCGATGGACTGCTAATCCATTGGGGTCTCCCCGCGTGAGTTCGAATATCATCCTCGTCGACATATCGTTTTGAAGTAATTGATATTTGTTTCTCGCCTGCTTTTGATATTGGTAAAAACTATATTTCTCTCAATTACAAATTAACAGTTTTTTCGTTGAATTATTCTATTTTAAATGAATTGAAACATTTCAGAACATATGCGGACATGCCTACAATTTTATCGTCTTTTTTATATAGCTTTGCTTTGTCCTAATTCTCAGAAATAGAGTAGAGTCCTTTACCTTTCAGCATCATTACGGTTTGAAAGAATTTCACTGAGTTTCATATGAATTTCCTAAATGTCATAATGTGAGTACGTGCCAAGCAAAAAAATGCTTCAAATCACGTTAAAAAGTTGACGAGGTGGCCGAGTGGTTAAGGCGATGGACTGCTAATCCATTGGGGTCTCCCCGCATGAGTTCGAATTTAATCCTCGTCGAAGTGTCGTTTTGCAGTAATTGATATTTGTTTCTCGCCTGCTTTTGATATTGGTAAAAACTATATTTCTGTCAATTACAAATTAACAGTTTTTTTGTTGAATTATTCTTTTTAAATGAATTGAAACATTTCAGAACATATGCGGACATGACTACAATTTTATCGTCTTTTTTATATACCTTTGCTTTGTCCTAATTCTAAGAAATAGAGTAGAGCCCTTTACCTTTCGGTATCATTACGGTTTGAAAGAATTTCACTGAGTTTCATATGAATTTCCTAAATGTCATAATGTGAGTACGTGCCAAATAAAAAAATGCTTCAAATCTCGTTAAAAAGTGGACGAGGTGGCCGAGTGGTTAAGGCGATGGACTGCTAATCCATTGGGGTCTCCCCGCGTGAGTTCGAATATCTTCCTCGTCGACATATCGTTTTGCAGTAATTGATATTTGTTTCTCGCCTGCTTTTGATATTGGTAAAAACTATATTTCTCTCAAATACAAATTAACAGTTTTTTTGTTGAATTATTCTATTTTAAATGAATTGAAACATTTCAGAACATATGCGAACATGCCTACAATTTTATCGTCTTTTTTATATACCTTTGCTTTGTCCTAATTCTAAGAAATAGAGTAGAGCCCTTTACCTTTCGGTATCATTACGGTTTGAAAGAATTTCACTGAGTTTCTTATGAATTTCCTAAATGTCATAATATGAGTACATGCCAAATAAAAAAATGCTTCAAATTATGTTTAAAAGTTGACGAGGTGGCCGAGTGGTTAAGGGGATGGACTGCTAATCCATTGGGGTCTCCCCGCGTGAGTTCGAATTTCGTCCTCGTCGACAAGTCGTTTTGCAGTAATTGATATTTGTTTCTCGCCTGCTTTTGCCAATGGTAAAACTACATTTCTGTTAATTAGAAATGTCCGTTTTTTTGTTGAATTATTCTATTTTAAATGAATTGAAAGATTTCAGAACATATGCGGACATGCCTACAATTGTATCGTCTTTTTTATATACCTTTGCTTTGTCCTAATTCTCAGAAATAGAGTACAGTACTTTACATTTCAGTATCATTACGGTTTGAAAGAATTTCACTGACTTTCATACGAATTTCCTAAATGTCATAATGTGAGTACATGGGAAATAAAATAATGCTTCAAATCACGTTGAAAAGTTGACGAGGTGGCCGAGTGGTTAAGGCGATGGACTGCTAATCCATTGGGGTCTTTCCGCGTGAGTTCGAATCTCATCCTCGTCGACATAACGTTTTGCAGTAATTGATATTTGTTTGTCGCCTGCTTTTGATATTGGTAAAAACTATATTTCTGTCAATTACAAATTAACAGTTTTTTTGTTGAATTATTCTATTTTAAATGAATTGAAAGATTTCAGAACATATGCGGACATGCCTACAATTTTATCGTCTTTTTTATATACCTTTGCTTTGTCCTAATTCTCAGAAATAGAGTAGAGTCCTTTACCTTTCAGTATCATTACGGTTTGAAAGAATTTCACTGAGTTTCATATGAATTTCCTAAATGTCATAATGTGAGTACGTGCCAAGCAAAAAAATGCTTCAAATCACGTTAAAAAGTTGACGAGGTGGCCGAGTGGTTAAGGCGATGGACTGCTAATCCATTGGGGTCTCCCCGCGTGAGTTCGAATCTCATCCTCGTCGACATATCGTTTTGCAGTAATTGATATTTGTTTCTCGCCTGCTTTTGATATTGGTAAAAACTATATTTCTGTCAATTAAAAATTAACAGTTTTTTTGTTGAATTATTCTATTTTAAATGAATTGAAACATTTCAGAACATATGCGGACATGCCTACAATTTTATCGTCTTTTTATATAGCTTTGCTTTTTCCTAATTCTCAGAAATAGAGTAGAGCCCTTTACCTTTCGGTATCATTACGGTTTGAAAGAATTTCACTGAGTTTCATATGAATTTCCTAAATCTCATAATGTGAGTACGTGTCAAATAAAAAAATGGTTCAAATCGCGTTAAAAAGTTGACGAGGTGGCCGAGTGGTTAAGGCGATGGACTGCTAATCCATTGGGGTCTCTCCGCGTGAGTTCGAATCTCATCCTCGTCGACATATCGTTTTGCAGTAATTGATATTTGTTTGTCGCCTGCTTTTGATATTGGTAAAAACTATATTTCTGTCAATTACAAATTAACAGTTTTTTTGTTGAATTATTCTATTTTAAATGAATTGAAAGATTTCAGAACATATGCGGACATGCCTACAATTTTATCGTCTTTTTTATATACCTTTGCTTTGTCTTAATTCTCAGAAATAGAGTAGAGTCCTTTACCTTTCAGTATCATTACGGTTTGAAAGAATTTCACTGAGTTTCATATGAATTTCCTAAATGTCATAATGTGAGTACGTGCCAAGCAAAAAAATGCTTCAAATCTCGTTAAAACGTCGACGAGGTGGCCGAGTGGTTAAGGCGATGGACTGCTAATCCATTGGGGTCTCCCCGCGTGAGTTCGAATCTCATCCTCGTCGATATGTCGTTTTGCAGTAATTGATATTTATTTCTCGCCTGCTTTTGATATTGGTAAAAACAATATTTCTGTCAATTACAAATTAACAGATTTTTGTTGAATTATTCTATTTTAAATGAATTGAAACATTTCAGAACATATGCGGACATGCCTACAATTTTATCGACTTTTTTATATACCTTTGCTTTGTCCTAATTCTCAGAAATAGAGTAGAGTCCTTTACCTTTCAGTATCATTACGGTTTGAAAGAATTTCACTGAGTTTCATATGAATTTCCTAAATGTCATAATGTGAGTACGTGCCAAATAAAAAAATGCTTCAAAACTCGTTAAAAAGTTGACGAGGTGGCCGAGTGGTTAAGGCGATGGACTTCTGATCCATTGGGTCTCCCCGCGTGAGTTCGAATCTCATCCTCGTCGATATGTCGTTTTGCAATAATTGATATTTTCTTTCGCCTGCTTTTGCCAATGGTAAAACTACATTTCTGTTAATTAGAAATGTCCGTTTTTTTTGTTGAATTATTCTTTTTTAAATGAATTGAAACATTTCAGAACATATGCGGAGATGCCTACAATTTTATCGTCTTTTTTATATAGCTTTGCTTTGTCCTAATTCTCAGAAATAGAGTAGAGTCCTTTACCTTTCGGTATCATTACGGTTTGAAAGAATTTCACTGAGTTTCATATGAATTTCCTAAATGTCATAATGTGAGTACATGCCAAATAAAAAAATGGTTCAAATTATGTTTAAATGTTGACGAGGTGGCCGAGTGGTTAAGGCGATGTACTGCTAATCCATTGGGGTCTCCCCGCGTGAGTTCGAATTTCGTCCTCGTCGACAAGTCGCTTTGCAGTAATTGATATTTGTTTCTCGCCTGCTTTTGATATTGGTAAAAACTATATTTCTCTCAATTACAAATTAACAGTTTTTTTGTTGAATTATTCTATTTTAAATGAATTGAAACATTTCAGAACATATGCGGACATGACTACAATTTTATCGTCTTTTTTATATACCTTTGCTTTGTCCTAATTCTCAGAAATACAGTAGAGTCCTTTACCTTTCAGTATCATTACGGTTTGAAAGAATTTCACTGAGTTTCATATGAATTTCCTAAATGTCATTATGTGAGTACGTGCCAAGAAAAAAATGCTTCAAATCTCGTAAAAAAGTGGACGAGGTGGCCGAGTGGTTAAGGCGATGGACTGCTAATCCATTGGGGTCTCCCCGCGTGAGTTCGAATATCATCCTCGTCGACATATCGTTTTGAAGTAATTGATATTTGTTTCTCGCCTGCTTTTGATATTGGTAAAAACTATATTTCTCTCAATTACAAATTAACAGTTTTTTCGTTGAATTATTCTATTTTAAATGAATTGAAACATTTCAGAACATATGCGGACATGCCTACAATTTTATCGTCTTTTTTATATAGCTTTGCTTTGTCCTAATTCTCAGAAATAGAGTAGAGTCCTTTACCTTTCAGCATCATTACGGTTTGAAAGAATTTCACTGAGTTTCATATGAATTTCCTAAATGTCATAATGTGAGTACGTGCCAAGCAAAAAAATGCTTCAAATCACGTTAAAAAGTTGACGAGGTGGCCGAGTGGTTAAGGCGATGGACTGCTAATCCATTGGGGTCTCCCCGCATGAGTTCGAATTTAATCCTCGTCGAAGTGTCGTTTTGCAGTAATTGATATTTGTTTCTCGCCTGCTTTTGATATTGGTAAAAACTATATTTCTGTCAATTACAAATTAACAGTTTTTTTGTTGAATTATTCTTTTTAAATGAATTGAAACATTTCAGAACATATGCGGACATGACTACAATTTTATCGTCTTTTTTATATACCTTTGCTTTGTCCTAATTCTAAGAAATAGAGTAGAGCCCTTTACCTTTCGGTATCATTACGGTTTGAAAGAATTTCACTGAGTTTCATATGAATTTCCTAAATGTCATAATGTGAGTACGTGCCAAATAAAAAAATGCTTCAAATCTCGTTAAAAAGAGGACGAGGTGGCCGAGTGGTTAAGGCGATGGACTGCTAATCCATTGGGGTCTCCCCGCGTGAGTTCGAATATCTTCCTCGTCGACATATCGTTTTGCAGTAATTGATATTTGTTTCTCGCCTGCTTTTGATATTGGTAAAAACTATATTTCTCTCAAATACAAATTAACAGTTTTTTTGTTGAATTATTCTATTTTAAATGAATTGAAACATTTCAGAACATATGCGAACATGCCTACAATTTTATCGTCTTTTTTATATACCTTTGCTTTGTCCTAATTCTAAGAAATAGAGTAGAGCCCTTTACCTTTCGGTATCATTACGGTTTGAAAGAATTTCACTGAGTTTCATATGAATTTCCTAAATGTCATAATATGAGTACATGCCAAATAAAAAAATGCTTCAAATTATGTTTAAAAGTTGACGAGGTGGCCGAGTGGTTAAGGGGATGGACTGCTAATCCATTGGGGTCTCCCCGCGTGAGTTCGAATTTCGTCCTCGTCGACAAGTCGTTTTGCAGTAATTGATATTTGTTTCTCGCCTGCTTTTGCCAATGGTAAAACTACATTTCTGTTAATTAGAAATGTCCGTTTTTTTGTTGAATTATTCTATTTTAAATGAATTGAAAGATTTCAGAACATATGCGGACATGCCTACAATTGTATCGTCTTTTTTATATACCTTTGCTTTGTCCTAATTCTCAGAAATAGAGTACAGTACTTTACATTTCAGTATCATTACGGTTTGAAAGAATTTCACTGACTTTCATACGAATTTCCTAAATGTCATAATGTGAGTACATGGGAAATAAAATAATGCTTCAAATCACGTTGAAAAGTTGACGAGGTGTCCGAGTGGTTAAGGCGATGGACTGCTAATCCATTGGGGTCTTTCCGCGTGAGTTCGAATCTCATCCTCGTCGACATAACGTTTTGCAGTAATTGATATTTGTTTGTCGCCTGCTTTTGATATTGGTAAAAACTATATTTCTGTCAATTACAAATTAACAGTTTTTTTGTTGAATTATTCTATTTTAAATGAATTGAAAGATTTCAGAACATATGCGGACATGCCTACAATTTTATCGTCTTTTTTATATACCTTTGCTTTGTCCTAATTCTCAGAAATAGTGTAGAGTCCTTTACCTTTCAGTATCATTACGGTTTGAAAGAATTTCACTGAGTTTCATATGAATTTCCTAAATGTCATAATGTGAGTACGTGCCAAGCAAAAAAATGCTTCAAATCACGTTTAAAAGTTGACGACGTGGCCGAGTGGTTAAGGCGATGGACTGCTAATCCATTGGGGTCTCCCCGCGTGAGTTCGAATCTCATCCTCGTCGACATATCGTTTTGCAGTAATTGATATTTGTTTCTCGCCTGCTTTTGATATTGGTAAAAACTATATTTCTGTCAATTAAAAATTAACAGTTTTTTTGTTGAATTATTCTATTTTAAATGAATTGAAACATTTCAGAACATATGCGGACATGCCTACAATTTTATCGTCTTTTTATATAGCTTTGCTTTTTCCTAATTCTCAGAAATAGAGTAGAGCCCTTTACCTTTCGGTATCATTACGGTTTGAAAGAATTTCACTGAGTTTCATATGAATTTCCTAAATCTCATAATGTGAGTACGTGCCAAATAAAAAAATGGTTCAAATCGCGTTAAAAAGTTGACGAGGTGGCCGAGTGGTTAAGGCGATGGACTGCTAATCCATTGGGGTCTCTCCGCGTGAGTTCGAATCTCATCCTCGTCGGCATATCGTTTTGCAGTAATTGATATTTGTTTGTCGCCTGCTTTTGATATTGGTAAAAACTATATTTCTGTCAATTACAAATTAACAGTTTTTTTGTTGAATTATTCTATTTTAAATGAATTGAAAGATTTCAGAACATATGCGGACATGCCTACAATTTTATCGTCTTTTTTATATACCTTTGCTTTGTCCTAATTCTCAGAAATAGAGTAGAGTCCTTTACCTTTCAGTATCATTACGGTTTGAAAGAATTTCACTGAGTTTCATATGAATTTCCTAAATGTCATAATGTGAGTACGTGCCAAGCAAAAAAATGCTTCAAATCTCGTTAAAACGTCGACGAGGTGGCCGAGTGGTTAAGGCGATGGACTGCTAATCCATTGGGGTCTCCCCGCGTGAGTTCGAATCTCATCCTCGTCGATATGTCGTTTTGCAGTAATTGATATTTATTTCTCGCCTGCTTTTGATATTGGTAAAAACAATATTTCTGTCAATTACAAATTAACAGTTTTTTTGTTGAATTATTCTATTTTAAATGAATTGAAACATTTCAGAACATATGCGGACATGCCTACAATTTTATCGACTTTTTTATATACCTTTGCTTTGTCCTAATTCTCAGAAATAGAGTAGAGTCCTTTACCTTTCAGTATCATTACGGTTTGAAAGAATTTCACTGAGTTTCATATGAATTTCCTAAATGTCATAATGTGAGTACGTGCCAAATAAAAAAATGCTTCAAAACTCGTTAAAAAGTTGACGAGGTGGCCGAGTGGTTAAGGCGATGGACTGCTAATCCATTGAGGTCTCCCTGTGTGAGTTCGAATCTCATCCTCGTAGATATGTCGTTTTGCAGTAATTGATATTTGTTTCTCGCCTGCTTTTGCCAATGGTAAAACTACATTTCTGTTAATTAGAAATGTCCGTTTTTTTGTTGAATTATTCTATTTTAAATGAATTGAAAGATTTCAGAACATATGCGGACATGCCTACAATTGTATCGTCTTTTTTATATACCTTTGCTTTGTCCTAATTCTCAGAAATAGAGTACAGTACTTTACATTTCAGTATCATTACGGTTTGAAAGAATTTCACTGACTTTCATACGAATTTCCTAAATGTCATAATGTGAGTACATGGCAAATAAAATAATGCTTCAAATCACGTTGAAAAGTTGACGAGGTGGCCGAGTGGTTAAGGCGATGGACCGCTAATCCATTGGGGTCTTTCCGCGTGAGTTCGAATCTCATCCTCGTCGACATATCGTTTTGCAGTAATTGATATTTGTTTGTCGCCTGCTTTTGATATTGGTAAAAACTATATTTCTGTCAATTACAAATTAACAGTTTTTTTGTTGAATTATTCTATTTTAAATGAATTGAAAGATTTCAGAACATATGCGGACATGCCTACAATTTTATCGTCTTTTTTATATACCTTTGCTTTGTCCTAATTCTCAGAAATAGAGTAGAGTCCTTTACCTTTCAGTATCATTACGGTTTGAAAGAATTTCACTGAGTTTCATATGAATTTCCTAAATGTCAAAATGTGAGTACGTGCCAAGCAAAAAAATGCTTCAAACCTCGTTAAAACGTCGACGAGGTGGCCGAGTGGTTAAGGCGATGGTCTACTAATCCATTGGTGTCTCCCCGCGTGAGTTCGAATCTCATCCTCGTCGATATGTCGTTTTGCAGTAATTGACATTTATTTCTCGCCTGCTTTTGATATTGGTAAAAACAATATTTCTGTCAATTACAAATTAACAGTTTTTTTGTTGAATTATTCTATTTTAAATGAATTGAAACATTTCAGAACATATGCGGACATGCCTACAATTGTATCGTCTTTTTTATATACCTTTGCTTTGTCCTAATTCTCAGAAATAGCGTACAGTACTTTACATTTCAGTATCATTACGGTTTGAAAGAATTTCACTGACTTTCATACGAATTTCCTAAATGTCATAATGTGAGTACATGGCAAATAAAATAATGCTTCAAATCACGTTGAAAAGTTGACGAGGTGGCCGAGTGGTTAAGGCGATGGACTGCTAATCCATTGGGGTCTCCCCGCGTGAGTTCGAATCTCATCCAAGTCGATATGTCGTTTTGCAGTAATTGATATTTGTTTCTCGCCTGCTTTTGATATTGGTAAAAACAATATTTCTGTCAATTACAAATTAACAGTTTCTTTCTTGAATTATTCTATTTTAAATGAATTGAAACATTTCAGAACATATGCGGACATGCCTACAATTTTATCGTCTTTTTTATATAGCTTTGCTTTGTCCTAATTTTCAGAAATAGAGTAGAGTCCTTTACCTTTCAGTATCATTACGGTTTGAAAGAATTTCACTGAGTTTCATATGAATTTCCTAAATGTCATAATGTGAGTACGTGCCAAATAAAAAAATGCTTCAAATCTCGTTAAAAAGTTGACGAGGTGGCCGAGTGGTTAAGGCGATGGACTGCTAATCCATTGGAGTCTCCCCGCGTGAGTTCGAATCTCATCCTCGTCGACATGTCGTTTTGAAGTAATTGATATTTGTTTCTCGCCTGCTTTTGAAATTGGTAAAAACTATATTTCTCTCAATTACAAATTAACAGTTTTTTTGTTGAATTATTCTATTTTAAATGAATTGAAACATTTCAGAACATATGCGGACATGCCTACAATTTTATCGTCTTTTTTATATAGCTTTGCTTTGTCCTAATTTTCAGAAATAGAGTAGAGTCCTTTACCTTTCAGTATCATTACGGTTTGAAAGAATTTCACTGAGTTTCATATGAATTTCCTAAATGTCATAATGTGAGTACCTGCCAAAAAAAAAAATGCTTCAAATCTCGTTGAAAAGTGGACGAGGTGGCCGAGTGGTTAAGGCGAAGTACTGCTAATCCATTGGGGTCTCCCCGCGTGAGTTCGAATCTCATCCTCGTCGACATATCGTTTTGCAGTAATTGATATTTGTTTCTCGCCTGCTTTTGATATTGGTAAAAACTATATTTCTGTCAATTACAAATTAACAGTTTTTTTGTTGAATTATTCTATTTTAAATGAATTGAAACATTTCAGAACATATGCGGACATGCCTACAATTTTATCGTCTTTTTTATATAGCTTTGCTTTGTCCTAATTCTCAGAAATAGAGTAGAGTCCTTTACCTTTCAGCATCATTACGGTTTGAAAGAATTTCACTGAGTCTCATATGAATTTCCTAAATGTCATAATGTGAGTACGTGCCAAATAAAAAAATGCTTCAAATCACGTTAAAAAGTTGACGAGGTGGCCGAGTGGTTAAGGCGATGGACTGCTAATCCATTGGGGTCTCCCCGCGTGAGTTCTAATTTCATCCTCGTCGGCAAGTCGTTTTGCAGTAATTGATATTTGTTTCTCGGCTGCTTTTGATATTGGTAAAAACTATATTTCTCTCAATTACAAATTAACAGTTTTTTTGTTGAATTATTCTATTTTAAATGAATTGAAACATTTCAGAACATATGCGGACATGCCTACAATTTTATCGACTTTTTTATATACCTTTGCTTTGTCCTAATTCTCAGAAATAGAGTAGAGTCCTTTACCTTTCAGTATCATTACGGTTTGAAAGAATTTCACTGAGTTTCATATGAATTTCCTAAATGTCATAATGTGAGTACGTGCCAAATAAAAAAATGCTTCAAAACTCGTCAAAAAGTTGACGAGGTGGCCGAGTGGTTAAGGCGATGGACTGCTAATCCATTGAGGTCTCCCTCTGTGAGTTCGAATCTCATCCTCGTAGATATGTCGTTTTGCAGTAATTGATATTTGTTTCTCGCCTGCTTTTGCCAATGGTAAAACTACATTTCTGTTAATTAGAAATGTCCGTTTTTTTGTTGAATTATTCTATTTTAAATGAATTGAAAGATTTCAGAACATATGCGGACATGCCTACAATTGTATCGTCTTTTTTATATACCTTTGCTTTGTCCTAATTCTCAGAAATAGAGTACAGTACTTTACATTTCAGTATCATTACGGTTTGAAAGAATTTCACTGACTTTCATACGAATTTCCTAAATGTCATAATGTGAGTACATGGCAAATAAAATAATGCTTCAAATCACGTTGAAAAGTTGACGAGGTGGCCGAGTGGTTAAGGCGATGGACTGCTAATCCATTGGGGTCTTTCCGCGTGAGTTCGAATCTCATCCTCGTCGACATATCGTTTTGCAGTAATTGATATTTGTTTGTCGCCTGCTTTTGATATTGGTAAAAACTATATTTCTGTCAATTACAAATTAACAGTTTTTTTGTTGAATTATTCTATTTTAAATGAATTGAAAGATTTCAGAACATATGCGGACATGCCTACAATTTTATCGTCTTTTTTATATACCTTTGCTTTGTCCTAATTCTCAGAAATAGAGTAGAGTCCTTTACCTTTCAGTATCATTACGGTTTGAAAGAATTTCACTGAGTTTCATATGAATTTCCTAAATGTCATAATGTGAGTACGTGCCAAGCAAAAAAATGCTTCAAATCTCGTTAAAACTTCGACGAGGTGGCCGAGTGGTTAAGGCGATGGACTACTAATCCATTGTGGTCTCCCCGCGTGAGTTCGAATCTCATCCTCGTCGATATGTCGTTTTGCAGTAATTGATATTTATTTCTCGCCTGCTTTTGATATTGGTAAAAACAATATTTCTGTCAATTACAAATTAACAGTTTTTTTGTTGAATTATTCTATTTTAAATGAATTGAAACATTTCAGAACATATGCGGACATGCCTACAATTTTATCGACTTTTTTTATATACCTTTGCTTTGTCCTAATTCTCAGAAATAGAGTAGAGTCCTTTACCTTTCAGTATCATTACGGTTTGAAAGAATTTCACTGAGTTTCATATGAATTTCCTAAATGTCATAATGTGAGTACGTGCCAAATAAAAAAATGCTTCAAAACTCGTTAAAAAGTTGACGAGGTGGCCGAGTGGTTAAGGCGATGGACTGCTAATCCATTGAGGTCTCCCTGTGTGAGTTCGAATCTCATCCTCGTAGATATGTCGTTTTGCAGTAATTGATATTTGTTTCTCGCCTGCTTTTGCCAATGGTAAAACTACATTTCTGTTAATTAGAAATGTCCGTTTTTTTGTTGAATTATTCTATTTTAAATGAATTGAAAGATTTCAGAACATATGCGGACATGCCTACAATTGTATCGTCTTTTTTATATACCTTTGCTTTGTCCTAATTCTCAGAAATAGCGTACAGTACTTTACATTTCAGTATCATTACGGTTTGAAAGAATTTCACTGACTTTCATACGAATTTCCTAAATGTCATAATGTGAGTACATGGCAAATAAAATAATGCTTCAAATCTCGTTGAGAGGTTGACGAGGTGGCCGAGTGGTTAAGGCGATGGACTGCTAATCCATTGGGGTCTCCCCGCGTGAGTTCGAATCTCATCCTCGTCGATATGTCGTTTTGCAGTAATTGATATTTGTTTCTCGCCTGCTTTTGATATTGGTAAAAACAATATTTCTGTCAATTACAAATTAACAGTTTCTTTGTTGAATTATTCTATTTTAAATGAATTGAAACATTTCAGAACATATGCGGACATGCCTACAATTTTATCGTCTTTTTTATATAGCTTTGCTTTGTCCTAATTTTCAGAAATAGAGTAGAGTCCTTTACCTTTCAGTATCATTACGGATTGAAAGAATTTCACTGAGTTTCATATGAATTTCCAAAATATCATAATGTGAGTACGTGCCAAATAAAAAAATGCTTCAAATCCTGTTAAAAAGTTGACGCGGTGGCCGAGTGGTTAAGGCGATGGACTGCTAATCCATTGGGGTCTCCCCGCGTGAGTTCGAATCTCATCCTCGTCGGCAAGTCGTTTTACAGTAATTGATATTTGTTTCTCGCCTGCTTTTGATATTGGTAAAAACTCTATTTCTCTCAATTACAAATTAACAGTTTTTTTGTTGAATTATTCTATTTTAAATGAATTGAAACATTTCAGAACATATGCGGACATGCCTACAATTTTATCGTCTTTTTTATATACCTTTGCTTTGTCCTAATTCTCAGAAATAGAGTAGAGCCATTTACCTTTCGGTATCATTACGGTTTGAAAGAATTTCACTGAGTTTCATATGAATTTCCTAAATGTCATAATGTGAGTACATGGCAAATAAAATAATGCTTCAAATCACGTTGAAAAGTTGACGAGGTGGCCGAGTGGTTAAGGCGATGGTAATTGATATTTGTTTCTCGCCTGATTTTGATATTGGTAAAAACTATATTTCTGTCAATTACAAATTAACAGTTTTTTTGTTGAATTATTCTATTTTAAATGAATTGAAACATTTCAGAACATATGCGGACATGTCTACAATTTTATCGTCTTTTTTTTATAGCTTTGCTTTGTCCTAATTCTCCGAAATAAAGTAGAGTCCTTTACCTTTCAGTATCATTACGGTTTGAAAGAATTTCACTGAGTTTCATATGAATTTCCTAAATGTCATAATGTGAGTACGCGCCATATAAAAAAATGCTTCAAATCTTGTTAAAATGTGGACGAGGTGGCCGAGTGGTTAAGGCGATGGACTGCTAATCCATTGGGGTCTCCCCGCGTGAGTTCGAATCTCATCCTCGTCGATATGTCGTTTTGCAGTTATTGATATTTGTTTCTCGCCTGCTTTTGATATTGGTAAAAACAATATTTCTGTCAATTACAAATTAACAGTTTCTTTGTTGAATTATTCTATTTTAAATGAATTGAAACTTTTCAGAACATATGCGGACATGCCTACAATTTTATCGTCTTTTTTATATAGCTTTGCTTTGTCCTAATTTTCAGAAATAGAGTAGAGTCCTTTACCTTTCAGTATCATTACGGATTGAAAGAATTTCACTGAGTTTCATATGAATTTCCTAAATGTCATAATGTGAGTACGTGCCAAATAAAAAAATGCTTCAAATCCCGTTAAAAAGTTGACGCGGTGGCCGAGTGGTTAAGGCGATGGACTGCTAATCCATTGGGGTCTCCCCGCGTGAGTTCGAATCTCATCCTCGTCGGCTAGTCGTTTTACAGTAATTGATATTTGTTTCTCGCCTGCTTTTGATATTGGTAAAAACTCTATTTCTCTCAATTACAAATTAACAGTTTTTTTGTTGAATTATTCTATTTTAAATGAATTGAAACATTTCAGAACATATGCGGACATGCCTACAATTTTATCGTCTTTTTTATATAGCTTTGCTTTGTCCTAATTTTCAGAAATAGAGTAGAGACCTTTACCTTTCAGTATCATTACGGTTTGAAAGAATTTCACTGAGTTTCATATGAATTTCCTCAATGTCATAATGTGAGTACGTGCCAAATAAAAAAATGCTCCAAATCACGTTAAAAAGTTGACGAGGTGGCCGAGTGGTTAAGGCGATGGACTGCTAATCCATTGGGGTCTCCCCGCGTGAGTTCGAATCTCATCCTCGTCGGCAGGTCGTTTTGCAGTAATTGATATTTGTTTCTCGCCTGCTTTTGATATTGGTAAAAACTCTATTTCTCTCAATTACAAATTAACAGTTTTTTTGTTGAATTATTCTATTTTAAATGAATTGAAACATTTCAGAACATATGCGGACATGCCTACAATTTTATCGTCTTTTTTATATACCTTTGCTTTGTCCTAATTCTCAGAAATAGAGTAGAGTCCTTTACCTTTCAGTATCATAACGGTTTGAAAGAATTTCACTGAGTTTCATATGAATTTCCTAAAAGTCATAATGTGAGTACGCGCCATATAAAAAAATGCTTCAAATCTTGTTAAAATGTGGACGAGGTGGCCGAGTGGTTAAGGCGATGGACTGCTAATCCATTGGGGTCTCCCCGCGTGAGTTCGAATCTCATCCTCGTCGACATGTCGTTTTGCAGTAATTGATATTTGTTTCTCGCCTGCTTTTGAAATTGGTAAAAACTATATTTCTCTCAATTACAAATTAACAGTTTTTTTGTTGAATTATTCTATTTTAAATGAATTGAAACATTTCAGAACATATGCGGACATGCCTACAATTTTATCGTCTTTTTTATATAGCTTTGCTTTGTCCTAATTTTCAGAAATAGAGTAGAGTCCTTTACCTTTCAGTATCATTACGGTTTGAAAGAATTTCACTGAGTTTCATATGAATTTCCTAAATGTCATAATGTGAGTACGTGCCAAATAAAAAAATGCTTCAAATCTCGTTAAAAAGTTGACGAGGTGGCCGAGTGGTTAAGGCGATGGACTGCTAATCCATTGGGGTCTCCCCGCGTGAGATCGAATCTCATCCTCGTCGACATGTCGTTTTGCAGTAATTGATATTTGTTTCTCGCCTGCTTTTGAAATTGGTAAAAACTATATTTCTCTCAATTACAAATTAACAGTTTTTTTGTTGAATTATTCTATTTTAAATGAATTGAAACATTTCAGAACATATGCGGACATGCCTACAATTTTATCGTCTTTTTTATATACCTTTGCTTTGTCCTAATTCTCAGAAATAGAGTAGAGCCCTTTACCTTTCGGTATCATTACGGTTTGAAAGAATTTCACTGAGTTTCATATGAATTTCCTAAATGTCATAATGTGAGTACATGGCAAATAAAATAATGCTTCAAATCACGTTGAAAAGTTGACGAGGTGGCCGAGTGGTTAAGGCGATGGTAATTGATATTTGTTTCTCGCCTGATTTTGATATTGGTAAAAACTATATTTCTGTCAATTACAAATTAACAGTTTTTTTGTTGAATTATTCTATTTTAAATGAATTGAAACATTTCAGAACATATGCGGACATGCCTACAATTTTATCGTCTTTTTTTATATAGCTTTGCTTTGTCATAATTCTCAGAAATAAAGTAGAGTCCTTTACCTTTCAGTATCATTACGGATTGAAAGAATTTCACTGAGTTTCATATGAATTTCCTAAATGTCATAATGTGAGTACGTGCCAAATAAAAAAATGCTCCAAATCACGTTAAAAAGTTGACGAGGTGGCCGAGTGGTTAAGGCGATGGACTGCTAATCCATTGGGGTCTCCCCGCGTGAGTTCGAATCTCATCCTCGTCGGCAAGTCGTTTTGCAGTAATTGATATTTGTTTCTCGCCTGCTTTTGATATTGGTAAAAACTCTATTTCTCTCAATTACAAATTAACAGTTTTTTTGTTGAATTATTCTATTTTAAATGAATTGAAACATTTCAGAACATATGCGGACATGCCTACAATTTTATCGTCTTTTTTATATACCTTTGCTTTGTCCTAATTCTCAGAAATAGTGTAGAGTCCTTTACCTTTCAGTATCATAACGGTTTGAAAGAATTTCACTGAGTTTCATATGAATTTCCTAAATGTCATAATGTGAGTACGTGCCAAATAAAAAAATGTTTCAAATCTCGTTAAAAAGTTGACGAGGTGGCCGAGTGGTTAAGGCGATGGACTGCTAATCCATTGGGGTCTCCCCGCGTGAGTTCGAATCTCATCCTCGTCGACATGTCGTTTTGCAGTAATTGATATTTGTTTCTCGCCTGCTTTTGAAATTGGTAAAAACTATATTTCTCTCAATTACAAATTAACAGTTTTTTTGTTGAATTATTCTATTTTAAATGAATTGAAACATTTCAGAATATATGCGGACATGCCTACAATTTTATCGTCTTTTTTATATACCTTTGCTTTGTCCTAATTCTCAGAAATAGAGTAGAGCCCTTTACCTTTCGGTATCATTACGGTTTGAAAGAATTTCACTGAGTTTCATATGAATTTCCTAAATGTCATAATGTGAGTACATGGCAAATAAAATAATGCTTCAAATCACGTTGAAAAGTTGACGAGGTGGCCGAGTGGTTAAGGCGATGGTAATTGATATTTGTTTCTCGCCTGATTTTGATATTGGTAAAAACTATATTTCTGTCAATTACAAATTAACAGTTTTTTTGTTGAATTATTCTATTTTAAATGAATTGAAACATTTCAGAACATATGCGGACATGCCTACAATTTTATCGTCTTTTTTATATACCTTTGCTTTGTCCTAATTCTCAGAAATAGAGTAGAGCCCTTTACCTTTCAGTATCATTACGGATTGAAAGAATTTCACTGAGTTTCATATGAATTTCCTAAATGTCATAATGTGAGTACGTGCCAAATAAAAAAATGCTCCAAATCACGTTAAAAAGTTGACGAGGTGGCCGAGTGGTTAAGGCGATGGACTGCTAATCCATTGGGGTCTCCCCGCGTGAGTTCGAATCTCATCCTCGTCGGCAAGTCGTTTTGCAGTAATTGATATTTGTTTCTCGCCTGCTTTTGATATTGGTAAAAACTCTATTTCTCTCAATTACAAATTAACAGTTTTTTTGTTGAATTATTCTATTTTAAATGAATTGAAACATTTCAGAACATATGCGGACATGCCTACAATTTTATCGTCTTTTTTATATACCTTTGCTTTGTCCTAATTCTCAGAAATAGTGTAGAGTCCTTTACCTTTCAGTATCATAACGGTTTGAAAGAATTTCACTGAGTTTCATATGAATTTCCTAAATGTCATAATGTGAGTACGTGCCAAATAAAAAAATGTTTCAAATCTCGTTAAAAAGTTGACGAGGTGGCCGAGTGGTTAAGGCGATGGACTGCTAATCCATTGGGGTCTCCCCGCGTGAGTTCGAATCTCATCCTCGTCGACATGTCGTTTTGCAGTAATTGATATTTGTTTCTCGCCTGCTTTTGAAATTGGTAAAAACTATATTTCTCTCAATTACAAATTAACAGTTTTTTTGTTGAATTATTCTATTTTAAATGAATTGAAACATTTCAGAACATATGCGGACATGCCTACAATTTTATCGTCTTTTTTATATACCTTTGCTTTGTCCTAATTCTCAGAAATAGAGTAGAGCCCTTTACCTTTCGGTATCATTACGGTTTGAAAGAATTTCACTGAGTTTCATATGAATTTCCTAAATGTCATAATGTGAGTACATGGCAAATAAAATAATGCTTCAAATCACGTTGAAAAGTTGACGAGGTGGCCGAGTGGTTAAGGCGATGGTAATTGATATTTGTTTCTCGCCTGATTTTGATATTGGTAAAAACTATATTTCTGTCAATTACAAATTAACAGTTTTTTTGTTGAATTATTCTATTTTAAATGAATTGAAACATTTCAGAACATATGCGGACATGCCTACAATTTTATCGTCTTTTTTATATACCTTTGCTTTGTCCTAATTCTCAGAAATAGAGTAGAGCCCTTTACCTTTCGGTATCATTACGGTTTGAAAGAATTTCACTGAGTTTCATATGAATTTCCTCAATGTCATAATGTGAGTACATACCAAATAAAAAAATGCTCCAAATCACGTTAAAAAGTTGACGAGGTGGCCGAGTGGTTAAGGCGATGGACTGCTAATCCATTGGGGTCTCCCCGCGTGAGTTCGAATCTCATCCTCGTCGGCAAGTCGTTTTGCAGTAATTGATATTTGTTTCTCGCCTGCTTTTGATATTGGTAAAAACTATATTTCTCTCAATTACAAATTAACAGTTTTTTTGTTGAATTATTCTATTTTAAATGAATTGAAACATTTCAGAACATATGCGGACATGCCTACAATTTTATCGTCTTTTTTATATACCTTTGCTTTGTCCTAATTCTCAGAAATAGAGTAGAGTCCTTTACCTTTCAGTATCATAACGGTTTGAAAGAATTTCACTGAGTTTCATATGAATTTCCTAAAAGTCATAATGTGAGTACGCGCCATATAAAAAAATGCTTCAAATCTTGTTAAAATGTGGACGAGGTGGCCGAGTGTTTAAGGCGATGGACTGCTAATCCATTGGGGTCTCCCCGCGTGAATTCGAATCTCATCCTCGTCGATATGTCGTTTTGCAGTAATTGATATTTGTTTCTCGCCTGCTTTTGATATTGGTAAAAACTATATTTCTCTCAATTACAAATTAACAGTTTTTTTGTTGAATTATTCTATTTTAAATGAATTGAAACATTTCAGAACATATGCGGACATGCCTACAATTTTATCGTCTTTTTTATATACCTTTGCTTTGTCCTAATTCTCAGAAATAGAGTAGAGCCCTTTACCTTTCGGTATCATTACGGTTTGAAAGAATTTCACTGAGTTTCATATGAATTTCCTAAATGTCATAATGTGAGTACATGGCAAATAAAATAATGCTTCAAATCACGTTGAAAAGTTGACGAGGTGGCCGAGTGGTTAAGGCGATGGTAATTGATATTTGTTTCTCGCCTGATTTTGATATTGGTAAAAACTATATTTCTGTCAATTACAAATTAACAGTTTTTTTGTTGAATTATTCTATTTTAAATGAATTGAAACATTTCAGAACATATGCGGACATGCCTACAATTTTATCGTCTTTTTTATATACCTTTGCTTTGTCCTAATTCTCAGAAATAGAGTAGAGCCCTTTACCTTTCGGTATCATTACGGTTTGAAAGAATTTCACTGAGTTTCATATGAATTTCCTCAATGTCATAATGTGAGTACATACCAAATAAAAAAATGCTCCAAATCACGTTAAAAAGTTGACGAGGTGGCCGAGTGGTTAAGGCGATGGACTGCTAATCCATTGGGGTCTCCCCGCGTGAGTTCGAATCTCATCCTCGTCGGCAAGTCGTTTTGCAGTAATTGATATTTGTTTCTCGCCTGCTTTTGATATTGGTAAAAACTATATTTCTCTCAATTACAAATTAACAGTTTTTTTGTTGAATTATTCTATTTTAAATGAATTGAAACATTTCAGAACATATGCGGACATGCCTACAATTTTATCGTCTTTTTTATATACCTTTGCTTTGTCCTAATTCTCAGAAATAGAGTAGAGTCCTTTACCTTTCAGTATCATAACGGTTTGAAAGAATTTCACTGAGTTTCATATGAATTTCCTAAAAGTCATAATGTGAGTACGCGCCATATAAAAAAATGCTTCAAATCTTGTTAAAATGTGGACGAGGTGGCCGAGTGTTTAAGGCGATGGACTGCTAATCCATTGGGGTCTCCCCGCGTGAATTCGAATCTCATCCTCGTCGATATGTCGTTTTGCAGTAATTGATATTTGTTTCTCGCCTGCTTTTGATATTGGTAAAAACTATATTTCTGTCAATTACAAATTAACAGTTTTTTTGTTGAATTATTCTATTTTAAATGAATTGAAACATTTCAGAACATATGCGGACATGCCTACAATTTTATCGTCTTTTTTATATAGCTTTGCTTTGTCCTAATTCTCAGAAATAGAGTAGAGTCCTTTACCTTTCAGTATCATTACGGTTTGAAAGAATTTCACTGAGTTTCATATGAATTTCCTAAATGTCATAATGTGAGTACGTGCCAAGTAAAAAAATGCTTCAAATCTCGTTAAAAAGTTGACGAGGTGGCCGAGTGGTTAAGGCGATGGACTGCTAATCCATTGGGGTCTCCCCGCGTGAGTTCGAATCTCATCCTCGTCGACATGTCGTTTTGCAGTAATTGATATTTTTTTCTCGCCTGCTTTTGATATTGGTAAAAACTATATTTCTGTCAATTACAAATTAACAGTTTTTTTGTTGAATTATTCTATTTTAAATGAATTGAAACATTTCAGAACATATGCGGACATGCTTACAATTTTATCGTCTTTTTTATATACCTTTGCTTTGTCCTAATTCTCAGAAATAGAGTAGAGTCCTTTACCTTTCAGTATCATAACGGTTTGAAAGAATTTCACTGAGTTTCATATGAATTTCCTAAAAGTCATAATGTGAGTACGCGCCATATAAAAAAATGCTTCAAATCTTGTTAAAATGTGGACGAGGTGGCCGAGTGGTTAAGGCGATGGACTGCTAATCCATTGGGGTCTCCCCGCGTGAGTTCGAATCTCGTCGACATGTCCTCTTGCAGTAATTGATATTTGTTTCTCGCCTGCTTTTGATATTGGTAAAAACTCTATTTCTCTCAATTACAAATTAACAGTTTTTTTGTTGAATTATTCTATTTTAAATGAATTGAAACATTTCAGAACATATGCGGACATGCCTACAATTTTATCGTCTTTTTTATATACCTTTGCTTTGTCCTAATTCTCAGAAATAGAGTAGAGCCCTTTACCTTTCGGTATCATTACGGTTTGAAAGAATTTCACTGAGTTTCATATGAATTTCCTCAATGTCATAATGTGAGTACGTGCCAAATAAAAAAATGCTTCAAATCTCGTTAAAAAGTGGACGAGGTGGCCGAGCGGTTAAGGCGATGGACTGCTAATGCATTGAGGTCTCCCCGCGTGAGTTCGAATCTCATCCTCGTCGACGTGTCGTTTTGCGGTTATTGATATTTGTTTCTCGCCTGCTTTTGACATTGGTAAAAACTATATTTCTCTCAATTACAAATTAACAGTTTTTTGTTAAATTATTCTATTTTAAATTCATTTAAACCTTTCAGGACATATGCAGTCATGTTTATAATTTTACCTTTTTTTATATACCTTTGCTTTGTCCGAATACTCAGAAATAGAGTAGTGTCCTTTACCTTTCGTAATCATTACGGTTTGAACGAAAAGTCACTCAGTTTCATATGGATTTCCTTAATGTCAAAATGTGAGTATTTGCCAATTAAAAAAAAGTTTCAAGACTTTGAGAAACTTATTGCGATGTGGCCGTGTGTTTAAGGCGATGTACTGGTAATCCGTGGGGGTCTCTCTGCGGTTGTTCGAATCTCCTCCTCGTTGATGTGTCGTTTTGCAGTAATTGATATTTGTAGCTTCCTCTCCATTTGACAATGGTATGAAATATATTTCTGGTAATTAGAAGTTGCAATTTTTGACGAATTATTCCATTTTAAATGAATTGAAACATTTCAGGACATATTTTTTTTTTTTTTTTTTTTTAAGCGTATCACCCCAAGCAAGGCCGGTGGCCACTATCACGCAAGGGGTTACAGAAGGGTTGGAGGAAGAGCAGATAGGAGTGGTAAAGGAAGGGATGTGGAGAAAGAGAAGGACGGAGGGTCGATCGAGGTAGGGAGGTTACGGGTGATATAGAGCGAGAGCAGATAGGAATGAAAGATGTCAGGAAGTTGATAGATCAAGGCAATTGGAGATGACGATTGACGCTACACTTAAACCGTTGGAGATTGTATTTGTCAGGGAAACAGTAATAGGGAAGGGAGTTCCATAGGCGAGATGTGCGAGACATGAAGCTATTGGAGTAGAAAAGACGTCTACACCTAACAGTTTCAACGGTGAAGGGGTGGGAACGGGATGCCAGCCTCGTAGGACGCTTAAATTCACGAGGCTTAGGGACAAGCGAAAGCAACTCCTCAGAGCAATTACCGTGGAAGTACTTGTAGAAAAGGCAGAGTGATGCAACATTGCGTCTGTGAGAGAGCGACTGCAGACGAGATGACAGATCAGGGCCAATCACATTGCATATCCGTCTCTGGATCTTATCAAGAACCCCGAGGCAACACGCAGGGGCCCCAGACCATAAATGGCAGCAATACTCCATGCAAGGTCGAATGGTAGACTTATAGACTTGGAGGATCGATTCAGGGGAGAAGAATTTCCTGGCTCGGCACAGGGAACCAACTTTTCTTGCGGTGGATGATGCAATTGACTCGATGTATTTGTTCCATCTCAGATCAGCGGACAGCGTGAGACCGAGCAGCCGCAGAGAGGAACTCTCGAGAAGTTGGTCCTCAGACATTCTGATGGGATGCAGGGATGGGTCCTTGTGGTGGTTAATGGAGAGCAGTTTTGTTTTAGAGGCATTAAAGTTGACCATCCATTTCTCTCCCCAGTCCACAACCGATTGGAGGTCTTTTTCAATTTGAGCTGCCAGGTTAATTTTGTCCGCCTCAGTAGATTTGTGCTTGAGGCAGGAGTAAATAGTAGTGTCGTCAGCGTAGATACCGACTTGGGAGTCTATGGCGCCTGGAAGGTCATTTATAAATATGAGGAACAGAGTAGGGCCAAGGATGGAGCCTTGAGGAACACCAGCAGTAGTGGGATAGGAGTTGGAGAAGGATCCACTGAGAACAACCCTCAAATCCCGGTTTGATAGGAACGATTGAATTAGGTCAAACAATCGACCTGTGATACCATAACCCTGGAGCTTGCGAAGGAGGCCGGCATGCCAAACCCTATCGAATGCCTTGGAGATGTCAAGGGCCACGGCACGGGCTTCGCCGTTACTATGGATAGCTTGGTAGACAAATTCAGTGATGGCCGTAAGCACATCGGCAGTAGACCGGGCAAAGCGGAAACCATACTGCTTGTCTGAGAGCAGATCGTGGGATATCAAGTGAGTAATCACTTCGGCGTTGATAATGGCCTCGAAGACTTTGCCGAAGATGGGAAGGAGACTGATAGGACGGTAATTAGAAGGGTTGGAGGGGGCGCCAGAGTTCTTAAAGACAGGAACAATGGTAGAGGACTTCCAGCAGTCAGGAAAACAGGAGTCCTTGAGGCAGCGGTTGTACAATTTAGAGAGGGCAGGTGCCAGTTCAGGTGCGCATTTCTTCAGGACAATGGCTGGTATTCCGTCACCGCCGGTAGCCTTGTGGAGATCTAAGTTAGAAATAATGCCCAGTACCGACGACGGGGTTATGTGCAAGCCGTCCAGTAGGGCTTCAGTTCTGGGAGGGAAGTCGGGCAAGGGTACCCCAGAGGAGTCAAGCATAGAATTGGAAGAAAACTTTCGAGCGAAGCATTCGGCCTTGTCGGCAGAGGTGGTCAGGACCTCAAACTGATTGAACAGTGGAGGAATGGAGGGTTTGTTACTATTCAGAACGCTCTTGCAGAGGCGCCAATAGTCCTTGGAGCCAAATTTGCGGGATGCAATACGTTCCTTCATCCGAGCTGCAGATAGTGCCTTGGCATTGTCGAGGGTACGCTTACACTCATTGCGTGCAGAGGTAAATAGACGTCTGTTGAAGTCGGACATGTCACTACGAAAACGGTGGAAGAAGTGGTTCCTATGGGCAATGGCGGCTGAGCAAGCAGCTGTGAACCAGGGGGAGGAGCGCGGTTTGACCTTGAATTTCCTGGAGGGGATGAAAGCTTCGATACCGGCTTTGATCCAGGAGGAGAACTCAGAAGCACACTCATGAGTGGGGAGCTTAAATACAGCATCCCAGGGGACATCGCGGAGGAAGTCCCGAAACGAGTCCCAGTCAGCCCGTTGGTAGCAGAAAGTGGTTCTGGTGGTAGGAGGTTCTTTGCAGGGGGTGGGGCTGAAGGAGATACTAACAGACACGACAGCATGATCGGAGTTACCGATAGGACAGAGCTGCGTGGCACTACACGACTCAGGGATGGAGGTAAAACACAGGTCGAGGAGTGAGGGCTTACAGTCACGATTGTAGGAAAAACGCGTGGGGAAATCGATTATCTGGGTGAGGGATTGAGAGATTGAAAAGTTAAAAGTATGAACGCCAGCGAGGTCAGTGGTAGCGTTCTGTAACCACTGGTTGTGATGGGCGTTGAAATCACCAAACACAAATATGTGAGCGGACGGATGGACAGAGAGGGCCTTATCAACGCTGTCAGAAATGACATCGAGTATCCCGCAGTCCTGAGAGGATGGAGAGCGGTAGAGGAAGAAAAGATAGCTTACAGCATTGAGACGAGATAGGCGGAGACATAAGTAGGAATGATCCGGCGATTCGAAAGAGGTCTCTCTAGCCAGAGGGAGATGGTCCTTGACGTAGACACCCAGGACATATGCGGACATGCCTACAATTTTATTGTTTTTTTATATACCTTTGCTTTGTCCTATACTCAGAAATAGAGTAGTGTCCTTTACCTTTCATTATCATTACGGTCTGAAAGAATTTCACTTAGCTTCATATGAAGTTCCTTAATGTCAAATGTGTGTACATGCCAAATAAAAAAAGTTTCAAATCTTCGAAAAGCAACTGACGAGTTGGCCGAGTGTTTAAGACGATGGAATGCGATTCCATTGGGGTCTCTCCGCGTTTGTTCGAATCTGTTTCTCGTCGATGTGTCGTTTTACTGAAATTGATACATCACACCCGCAACAAATTTCATGAAGTTCTTGGGAAGCTTAAAAGCGCTGTACCATCTTACCACAGAAAAAGAGGAAGAAAAAGAAAACAAGTGAACTACTTCAACGATTCAAGCGATCATCATTTTCTCGTTTCAAAACGTTCTTGATTTTCACCCTTTTTAATCGGACATGATTTTGTCGTCAGTGTTTGGGAAGTTCGATCACCGAATATTTTGCTTGACTTCGTTGTGCCTGATCACTACCTAGATGCGTGAACAGTTGGGAATACCATATACCATAAGCTTGGATGCATGGTTGATATAATGTTTCACAGCTCGGAATTAGAAAACGGGAGCCGAGTTCGAATACCAGTCGGGTGTGTTACATTCACTTACGCGGAAATAACTTTGGGAAATGTATAAATTCACTATTTCTGTTCCCCAACTACGGGCTAAATAGACTGACTCTTATCTGGAAATTTTATCGCCAAAATTATTAATGTAATATTCACTTGTGAACGAAAATACGACAGAAAATTCCTACAATCCACAAATATGTTTCGTCTTTAAATAACCTACAAACGAATCAGTCACTAAATCAATTGTTTCGTTTTTCTTTAAAAAAAGAAACATTAATAAGCTGACGATAATTTAATTGTTTAGGTCATTACTGCCATTTTGAATGTTGCTGCTGTCGTATCCATAAAAAACAAATAAATAAAAATCAAATTTGTAGTGTCCATAAAAACAAATAAATAAAAATTAAACTGGAAGTTTTCCATAAAAAACAAATAAATAAATATTAAATTTGTAGTGTCCATAAAAATTAAATAAAGAAAAATTGAATTTGTGGTGTCTATAAAAAATAAATAAATAAAAATTAAATTTCTAGCTTCATTAAAAAACAAATAAATAAAAAATGAATTTGTGGTGTCCATAAAAACTAAGTAAAAAAAATTAAATTTCTATTGTCCATAAAAAACAAATAAATAAAAATTAACTTTCTCGTGTCCATTAAAACTAAATAATAATTATAGTGTCAAAATAATTATAATAAAATTATTATTACAATTGTCATTATCATTAATTCACCCTTTTTTAAATCAATGAAAATCAACACCACTCTTCTCTTCTACACACAAAACACACAAAATTGGGCTCCTTTAATTTACAGGTCACATCGACAACATTTGTCTCTTAACACTCAAAAGTAAAATTCGTAGTAAGAATTTTTATTCTTTTATTTTCCAACTAAATTATCTGAACACTATTCTTCTTTTATGTGCCGTGTCCCTTCAGGATGTAGGCGATCACGACCTCCCATAATTTCCTGTCGTTTTTAGCTCTTAATAAATTGTGTCTTTTTGTTATTTCTACTAGACCCTTTTCTGCCATTCATTTGCTCAAGTCCATTAATTTCCATTATTCCTGAAAAGTTTATGAAAGTTTCATTAAAATCTGACAGTTATTTCTATTTTTGCAAGATTTTCAAAATTAATGTGTCATAAGAAAAAAATGACAAAAAAAAATCGCCATGTTATTTACTAGAGTTCCGGTGATGACGAGAAACAAGGTTTTTCAATCGAATGTTAGAATATTCTAATAAACGCAGAACAATTCTGAAAAATAATTAAAAATTACTTTGTTCTTTCTTCTTAACAGTACTAAGATAAACAATTAGACGATAAAATTTTGTTTTCGGCAAGTTTGGCGTCTTTTTCATCAGACTATGCTCTTTTTTTTTTAGCGATCTCATGTTCATACCCACCATTAAGTATATCACGCGTTGCTTTCCCTGCCCCTCTATCCGTCCTGTGAATATCAGATTTTCCAAGCCCTCCTTCCTCATTATGTACATCAGAAATTGCAACTGCCTGTTCCTGATGTTAAGTATAAATTTCCTTTTTGTTTCCATTCTCTCCAAAACCGCGTTGTTTCTTATATGTTCGGCCCATAGTATACTCAGCATCCTTCTGTAGAACATCACTTATGTTGCCTCGAGGCTCTTCTTTATCTTTGATAAGATTGCCCAGTATTCACTGCCTGCCATACAGGAGGACAGATATCACGAAACTGTTCAGTACTTTTCTTTGTTTCTAACGAAATTTACCTGTCTCTTACTCTGCTTAACTTTTGGAAGGCATCTTTGGCCATAACGCACAAAAACATACGAGAAAGACTGTATACAATTTAATTATTCTTTATTTTGTCATTCTGATCCATATTTGATCCTAACTAACAATTTAACTCAGTATTACTGCCTGTCGTGTCTTCAATACCACACAACAACCAGATAATAAACAATATTTGTTTTGTTGTTTCTACGTCTTGCTGTTTCTCATTTTTACGAGTATTTTCTTGTATATAAATGTCAGTGGGTTTATAATTATTTACTAAGAGTTATACTCCAAATTACACTGCTTTTTACATGTGCCCAGTATGCGGTAGTCCAGCTGAGAGACTAAAAATATATAAATGAAGAGAGAGCTACAGCTTTCATGAGTGACGAGGTGGCCGAGTGGTTAAGGCGATGGACTGCTAATCCATTGGGGTCTCCCCGCGTGAGTTCGAATCTCATCCTCGTCGATTGTATTCTTTTTCAATTAATTCGAAATTAACCGTTCGAATGTATGTTTGAAGACAGCGTCGTACATTATAATTTTGAGAAAAATTCATTTTAATCCCTTGAGATCTCTTGGCTCTCACTAGATTCCTTATATATTTTTAAAAAAAAAAATATCCGCCCTTTGCCCTATCAGAAGGAAGTGATGTCATTTTGCATTCGCCTTCTCGACCGATGTGAAGTGAGAGAGAGTGTTTATCCTGTAGCTTGAGAAAAGATGGATTCTAACCTTTTCTAAGAGCACTGTCCGAAAGTGAATACACAACAAGACTCGGCTAGAGTTTGAACTAGGATCGATGATGCCACCTCCAGCGATGACCATACACGTCTTCTATGTGCCGTGTCCCTTCTGGACGTGGGCAATCATAGCCCTCCACAATTTCCTGTCCTTTGTAGCTCTTAATAAAATTTTTCATCGCTCTGAAACCCTGTTCTACCATTCATTTACTCAAGTTCATTCTTCTTCTATGTGTCGTGTCCCTTCAGGGCGTTGGCGATCATGGCTCTCCACAATTTCCTGTCCTTTGTAGCTTTTAATAAATTTTGTCTTTTTGTCATTGCTCTTAAACCCTGTCCTGCAGTCCATTTAATCAAGTTCATTCTTCTTCTTCTTCTTCTTCTTCTTCTTCTTCTTCTTCTTCTTCTTCTTCTTCTTCTTCTATGTGCCATGTCCCTACTGGGCGTGGACGATCATGGCTCTCCACAATTTCCTGTACTTTGTAGCTCTTAATAAATTCTGTCTGTTATCTCTCCTAAACCTTGCTCCGCCATCAAGCTCGCTAGGTAGGTTAAGCGTTGTTTCCCTCTTACCTACAATACGTCATATGAGTATCAAATTTTCCAAGTCTTCTTTCCTCATTATGTATCCAAGAAATTTCATCGGTCAAGTATTTCTTGACGTTATTCACATAATATGATTTGATCGGACTAACATACCATGGAGGATTAAGACATTCATTAATGTCGTTAGTCTTTTAGTAACTTTGTGGTTTATATTTTGCAAGCATCTTTGTTTAGTTAGATTCAAGTATTTATCCAGTTCGTTGATAATTATATGATTTTTTTTCCACGGAATTGATTGATTGATTAACGACATATCAACTCCTTGTGTGTCATTTAATGCCAAAATTTATTTTTCTTAGGAGCTTTGATATAATAAACATATATGTTATTCTGCTTTCACAGTTGAATACATGGTAGATGATACCCAGCTTTTATGCATATACATGTTTGTGTGGGCAAGAATTAATGCATATTAAGAGAAAAACAGAAATGCACTTGACATGACGAAACTGAATCATTCAGACGATCACATCCCAATCTTCGTTAATCAATCTCGCCTGTTAATCCCAAACTCATCGATATCTTGTTTTTAATTTAGAATCCAACCAGTTAATAAAAACTAGTTCAACAAGGGTAATTCCTTTCTTCCTGATTTTTATGCATTTATACTGATTGATTCGTTTTCTACGGCTTATCAACCCCTTTGCGGGTTATTTAAAGCCAGAAAATATTTTTTTTAGATTGTAAGGATTTTTTTGAGATAATAATGATTTAGTGATACAATCCTTACTAATTAATCCATAGCTTGGGGGAAGAAGAGGTGGATTCATACCTTTCCCTTGGGTATTTGTGCATAAATGAATATCACGAACTCGACTGGAATTGGAACTCGGATCTCCGATTAACAATTCCAACTCGTTATTTATTACACCACTCTCACATCCACGTTTACGGCACCAAATATTTTCAGCTAGGTATTGAGCAGACTCAATATTACTTAACTTTGGTGATCGTACGGAAGCCGGTGTTTCAACGTGATATGGCCGTAAGTCATGCATTTATAGTAAAGTCATTAGCAAAGCATTTATATTGTATGTATAATAGTTCTATACTCAGTAAGTGTTGCAGTTATTCCTGATCATTGACAATACCTTTCAATAGATCCCTACGGTGAAATCATTAGCTTAGCACTTGTAGTACACATACAATAGCCTGATTCTGTCAACAAGGTTTTCATTAATTCCTGACCACTGACAATCCCTTTCTTTCTGATTGACAATGCATTCCTATAGTAAAATCATTAGTATAGCACTTGTAGTACACATACAATAGCCTGATTCTGTCAACAAGGTTTTCATTAATTCCTGACCACTGACAATCCCTTTCTTTCTGATTGACAATGCATTCCTATAGTAAAATCATTAGTATAGCACTTGTAGTACACATACAATAGCCTGATTCTGTCAACAAGGTTTTCATTAATTCCTGACCACTGACAATCCCTTTCTTTCTGATTGACAATGCATTCCTATAGTAAAATCATTAGCATAGCACTTGTAGTACACATACAATAGCCAGATTCTGTCAATAAGGTTTTCATTAATTCCTGACCACTGACAATCCCTTTCTTTCTATAGTAAAATCATTAGTAATACGTTCAGTGACATCATTCGCACAGGAATCTTTTTTATAGTAAGGTTCGTCCTGTAAAAGGCCCGGGGCCACTCGAGGTAGAAGGTTACGTTAAGAGGCAGTTTATACAGATAGGAGGGGAATATAAAGATTAAATCTAGGCTTGAACAGGTTAAGCTTGTAGAGATCGGGGAAACATCCTCTTGGGAGTCGGTTCCCCAGAGAAGTGGTTCGCGGGAACAAGCTGTTCGACTGAAGCCTACTTCTCACCGCTGGAATACGGAGGGAATTTAGGTGGGTTGCTCCAATGTGAGTGGCATTGCGGGTCCTGGCTCTGAAGGTTAGAACTGGTGGAACCAAAGAATGAATTCCGTCCGAGCACTTTCCTTGGAAGTAGCGATAAAGCAGTGAGAGGCCTGACCCCCGACCCCCGTGAGAAAGAGGTTGGAGGGTGGAAAAATAATTCGTCACTTTTAATACAAAAATTAACCGGGTAAGTTTTTGCTTGGGGATAGCACATTTTTGTCAGATCGGATAACATCAGATCGTTTTAAAGAGATAGCGTGTTTTTTTTTTTATCATTTTAATGAATATTTCCATCGATAATTTTCATCAACTGTTGTTTTATTTCTTTGATAGTATATATTTTTATTAAAACATATCTTTCAAGTGTGAAATATTACTATATAATGATTTTTAAGCCACACATTTTTATGTAAGATATGATTTACGCCAAGGGTGTATTAGATGACTGAATCGAAGTTGATATCAATCAAGAACCTTTGTCCTAAAAGGAGTTGATTTGTGGTGACTCTAATGTGTACTCGGTTCACCGTAAGAGAAGAAAAAAATAGCTCTGCACTCGATGTCAAAGCAGAATGTCAAAAGAGCTAGTTTCATTTGAGAGTTGAACGAGGTGGGATCAAAACCACCAATTGATTAATCGAGCCTCAAAGGATGTCAATGGCTGCCCTGAAATATGAACAGGAAGCCAACTGAACTGAATTTAGGATAGACACATTAAAGACAACTGGATGACAGGAAGTTATATAAACGTCCGACCTGCGAGGTAAGGTCCCTTGTGGCCGACATTAATTTGATGGAGTCCAGAAGTGAATTATTTTACGCATGAAATATTTAGCCTCGTTGTCATCATATTTAGCCTCGTTGTCATTTTACCAGATGTTACTAAGATAACCTTATATTACTTTAGTCGTTTTGACCACGATGTTTCAGTCATTCATCTCCCAAGCCTTCCTTACTACCTGTCGTATCTGGTACTCTTGAAGAAAATGTGTATTTGTTTGTATGCTATTATTATTATTATTATTATTATTATTATTACTATTATTATTTCCTCTGACTTCTGGTGTGTACACATTTCTTTCCGGGTCCCACCCAGACACCTAAGGTCGAAATGGCATCATGACAACATATTTTACATAGATAAAGCCCTTCGTAAGGTGTGGGCTGTACTCGTGAGAACAATATTTTGTATTTCTTTAAGGCATGGACTTCCAGGAATCCCTTCAATTAGTCTACTG